>VYXB01001944.1:44164-73631 GCA_013397135.1 Pachyramphus minor | reverse complement strand
GCTCAGCCCTGGTGAGGCCTCACCTGGAGTGCTATGTCCAGTTCTGGGCCCCTCAGGACAACAGAGACATGGAGCTCCTGGAGCAGGTCTGGTGGAGGGCAACAAAGATGATTAAGTGACTGGAGCTCGACAGTTGTGGGGAAACGCTGAGACAGCTGGGCATGTTCAGCCTGGAGAAAAGGTGACTCGGAGAGTCACCTTACCACAGTAAGGTATGCAAGTATCTGAAGGGATAGTGCCAAGAGGGTGCAGCCAGGCTCTTCTCAGTGGAGAGGACAAACAACAGGAGAGGAGTAACAGGGCAGAAACTGACGCACAGGAAGTTCCACCTGAACATGAGGTAGAACAACTTTATTGTCCTGGTGACCGAGCACTGAACAGATTGCCCAGAGAGGTTGTGGAGTCTCCTTCACTGGAGATCTCCAAGAACCATCTGGATCTGCACATACCACGTGCTTGAGCAGGAAAGCGGGACCAGATGTCTCTCTGCAGCCGCTTCCGACCTGACCCACACATCTCTGCCTCGCACCACTCTCCTAGTGCGCCTGCGCGGCAGAGCGCGGCGGGGGCGGGGCCGCCGCAGGGGGCGTGACTCCACGCCGGTGACATCATTGGCGCGGCCGTGCGTGCCGGGCCGGGCCAGATCTCTCCAATGGCGGACGAGGAGTGCCCCGAACTGGTGCCGATCGGCGGCGTGGGGGAGACCGAGCCCGGCCCTGCCAGGAGGATCCCGGTGACGATCATCACGGGTTACCTGGGTGAGCAGCGTGAGGGGCGCACGGCAGGGGCCGCGTGCGGGCAGGGGAGCCCCGAGCGGGGCCGGGGCTGCAGCGCGGCCGGCACGGCGGCCTCTCCGGTTCCGCCCCTCCGTGGGCTGGGGCAGCAGCGCGGGGCCCTCCCACCGCCACAGGTGTGTTTGCAGGGCGATTTTGAGCTCTGCTTTTAGCACCTTGTGTTCACGGTTCGCCTCGTTCGGGTCACGATTGACAAAGTGGCTTTTGGCCACGTCAGGATGGTTAACACGTCTCGCTCGGTTAAATGCAGACTGAATTGCAGTCTGAAAAAGTGAGATTCGGCGTCCCTTCCTCAGACCAGCACGGCTACTGTATGCTACACAGTGACAGTTACGGACGGTAAGGATCTGGTTACATTTAGGATCGCCAGCACTTTTCTGATCCTGCATCACGCTCTTTCAGGAAAACCCTAAGGGCAGAGAAAGAAGGTTGCCATACCAAATTTCCCTAGTTGTGATGATCATCCAGTTTGGACTAGATGATCTAGTCGGGATCCCTGCCAACCTTAATAATTCTGTGATCTTGGGCATGGGGTGGAACTGCTGGTAAGGTGGTATTGCCGAGGTTACCTGTTGTGCGTTTAGCCGTGTTCTGTTTAAAGGCAGTTAGTGGCACATGCATGGTTACTGACGACAGAAGAGTTGGTCAGAAAAGGCAATGGGAGGGAGAAGATTAAGTGTGCCTTTTATTAAGAAAACCCACAAAGTTAGTTTTGTAGGAAAAGACTGCCCAGCTAGTTTAAGGGGACTTTAAGAGACTTTAAGTTTATCAAAAACTGACACTTAGTGAATGGAAAACAATGGATCGTTTAAGACTGAGATTTAATGGGCTGCATTGAGGTCAAATATCTACAAATTATTTCTACACTGTTACAATAGAATGTAGGATACTGGAATGAAAACTAAGATTTCAGAAGAGATTTACCTGAAGTGTGCATGAGCGTAACAGTATTGGGTTTTTATTTGAAAATTTAAGCTTTTTTTTTTTCTTTAAGTTTTAATAGAAATGTGGTCTGTGTTCTAGGAGCTGGGAAAACCACTCTTCTAAATTACATACTGACAGAACAGCATAATAAAAGAATAGCAGTTATCCTGAATGAATTTGGAGAAGGTATGTAAATGTGCGGAACCCCTTTTTTGCCACAAAATGACAAGTATATAAAGTTGCTGGAAATCAAGGCCATTGAAATTATTGATATACCCCATAGTCTTTGGAAGGGCAGAAAGTCTTTTTGCTGGTGTTCATAAAACAGTACTATGCATTAATCTGTTTTGCACTTAAATTCAGGCCCTCAGAGTAAAATAAATGAATATATCATCCTATTGGAAGTGCTGTTCCTCCATTTGTCCAACCCAGTTTCAAGCAAATGGAAATTAGAATAATGTGGTGGTAGATAATATTTTCTTTTATTTCCTTTACCCTTGGCCGTTTACAGATCACAAATTAACTTAGACCAAGAAATGGGTAGATGTGTGCTTGGTGTCTATGGTTCTTTGAACTCTTTGTTTTCAGGATTTTTAATTGCTTTGGCTGTAATTTCCTATCTGTGCCATATCAGCATTGCTTAGAGGTTGCACTGTGTTGGTGCTCGGATCTTCATTTGTTTGTTTTCGTCAGCAAAATGCATACTGCTTTTCTGGTCCTGGAGCGTAAAATAAAATGCACAGATAGAGTTTTTATTTGGTATGGAGGCGCTGGTTAAATTCCCTTTCTTTTAGCAAAATTTGTGGCGCTTACGATGTACCATCATCCTGTGAGTCTTGATCTTTGTAGAACCAACTTTACTTTGGCTTTTAAATTTGTCATAAAATAGAAAATACTAATTTCTGAAGAACATGTTAGAACCATGGTCTCAGAAGAAAAGAGTATAATTCAAGAGGAAAAATGTGTACCAACTTGAATCTTTTTCTCTCTCTTACAGGCATTGTCATGCAAGATTGTAGATTAAAAATATAGTACTACTTGTATTTTCAGGAAGTGCCTTGGAGAAATCTCTGGCAATCAGTCAAGGGGGAGAACTCTACGAAGAATGGCTGGAGCTCAGAAATGGCTGCCTGTGCTGTTCAGTAAAGTAAGGAAGGACTGTTTTGCAAGTTCTTACAGTGAGTCTGGGGGGGAATTGAGGAAAGGAGAAGGTATCTGGAATTCGGTTCCTAAAACTGATGGTAGTATTGATTGAGACTTCTTTTGTCAGGTGAACCAAGAATTGGAATTAGGGAGATAGAAATTTATTTCCTTTCGCTGCCTTACTGGTGTGGAGTTAGTGTCTTCTAGAAAACTAATCTAAATACTGATGCATACACTATAGGGGTGTTGTAGAGTAGAGAGCTGTCCCTCTTCTGTTAGTATTATGTGCTTCCATATAGAGAGCTAAAGATTCAAGGAGGCTGGAATTAGGACTCAGGTTTCCCAGTTTTCACGTTCAGTACTTATCTGTTTCTTTCTGTGTATGGTGTTTAATACTTGAATATTGTATACATCAGAAGGGGTGAATGGAGAACCTTTTGCAATCTAATGAAACACAATATTAAAAATTGTAAGCTGATGGTCATGTTAAAAATCAGGAGAGTATTTGTTTCTTTGGCATGTTTTTTACCTCGTTTGTTTGAATGCTAGATTGTTTGTGGTAACCTTATAATACAGGTAATGGCCTGTTTGTCCTGAAAATTCGGAAGAATTGGTCTTATGCCTAAACTAATAATAGATAATAAGTGGAAAACGGAAGACCCTATTGTGTTGTGTTCTGCTTGGGTGCAAGGAATGGTCCCATTGCTACTATGTTCTATATACATTGTTTCTTTTATGTAAAATACTGTACATTTCTGCTACAGGATAACCTCAGCTGTGATTGCACATCTTAATTTTGCTGTAGGTGAGATGGAAAGGTGGGAAGAGGAACATGGTTCAGTTCCACCCCATCCCTTTTTTCTGTAATCTGAGCTGTCAAACCACATATATTACATATCTACACAGGACCCTGCTGTCCTTTGCAGAGTATTCAGTGTCTGAAAGTAAATCTTCATTTAAGTCACGTTTATTATGCTTGGTGGGAGTAGGCAAATACTATTTTCAGACTAAAATAAAACAGAAAACTAAAATTTGTCAAATAATAGAGCAGCAGTATGATGACTAAATTTTCACTGTAGACTGTAAGTCCAGACTCAAGACTTTGGCTTTGATGATACTGTGTTCTGCATCAGAAGATACATGTTAATGCGTGTTTTAGCATGTTTTCTCTGCTCTTAGATTTAATTGTTTCTTCTTACAGGGACAGTGGTGTGAAGGCTATTGAGAACTTGATGCAAAAGAGAGGAAAATTTGACTACATATTGTTAGAAACAACTGGTTTGGCAGATCCAGGTAGTTCACATTATGGCTTTCGTAACGGTGATAATTGTTCTGTTTTTATGGCATGTTTATTTGCCCACCAGTCAGTTCACTTTGCAAAATGTAATATAAAGTGGTGAGTTGTTGGGCATATATGCTTTGATTGCTGTATAGACTCCGATGAATTGGATAAGGGCAGATGTGGATTGGGGATGGGTTGTTTAGTTGTGTTTTGTTTTGTTGAACTTGTTTCATATTGACCCTAAAGCTTAACAGAAATCTAGTTAAATTATAATTCTATCAAGAGAAGACACTGGTCTTAGAGAAGAGGAGCACTCTCTGAAACTAGCAGTTTTCAGTACACTTTTAATGTTCTATGTTGCTCCTTTTAAAATATAAATTGTTATCATCTAATGTATCACTCTTTGTGATAGGCCTTACATTTTGTGAAGTCCTAAATACAGTGTGAAACAGACCAATACATTCTTCTTACAGAGCAGTAATACATTTTGCAAAGTTTTTGTGTATTCTTTAGTGATATTTATTATAAAAAGGAGTTTAAACTTAAGCTATCTAAAGCAGTTTATCCAAACCGTCCCAATTAAAAATGTATTGTTGATGGAGAGTGAACGAAATTCTTATTAGAAATGTAGTTGTTTCCCCTTTAGGAGACTGATGCTTTTCAGCTCAAAGCTAAATAGTTGTCATGGTAAAGTAATTTTCTTCAAAAGACAGGACATTGATTTGGCCTCCGTTACACACAAATTCTGTTTGAGTCAAATGGGAAAACTATTAAGCCTTTTGGAAAAAAAATCAATAGATATCAGAAAACCATTATATGTTGTGGCCCTTGCTATATCTTGCATGAGTAAGTACTGTGAACAACTGACAGGTATTTGGTGTTGATACAGAGTGATGTTTGGAGGACTACATCTTACCACTTCAGGTGGGCAATTTTAGGTGTTAAAATGACTTTAGTTACTGATTTTGTTTTTTTTTTTCTTCTGATAAGTTCAAGAGTCTTAGCCTGAGCAAGCTGGTCTAGTAGAAGGTGTCCCTGCCCATGGCAGAGGAGTTGGAAGTAGAATCTGCTTTACAGGGCTACTTTAGCAGAAAACAGAAGTAGCATACTCCCAGGCCATGTGTAGTCCACAGGTGTCAGGTCACAGATTCCAGGTCTTTGATAGAATGTGGTCCCAGTTGTCCAAATACTTGCTGATTCTTTTTTCTTTCCTGACTTGTCAATTTAATATTTGCCATTTTACAAGTTACTGTACGAAAAAAGACAGACCACTATGTGTTATTCAGAAGCACCTCATCTGCATGGAAATTCAGTGGGTATCTCCTTTTTGGCTTGTGGGGTGGGACTGGAGGTGTGTGTCTCTGTGCCATGCCCTATAAACAGTGGCTGAAAGATGAGAAAGGGAAGTACAGAATAGTTAAAAATGAGGAAGATTTAATAATCTTTAAAGCTTTTTGTAGTCATAGCTGCAGATGTGCACACCAGTGCAATGCTTTGGTAGCTTTTGTTAGGTCAAATGTGTGGCTTAACACAGGGTACTTGACATCTGTGATGCTTTCTGAGTGTGAAGAGAGTGATTTCAAGTACAGCATTAGAAATACATTCATTTTCTATGAAATGTCTGCATGGTGGTAGTTTGGAAAAATCTGCTGGAAAATCTGATACTGTATGTATACTGCTCTTCTTAGGAGCTGTGGCCTCCATGTTCTGGGTTGATTCTGAACTGGGAAGTGACATCTATCTTGATGGTAAGAAGTGCAAGCTTGTTTTCCTATGTATTTGCATTCCATATCTGCCTTTGGTGTAACACATTCTTAGAATTTGGTTTCAGAAAATGTTTGAAATGTGTGAAATTGGTTCTTACATCATCTGATTTGACCACACAGATACCCTTGATTATTCTGATGCTTGTTTGTCTCCTTGACAAGATGTTTCAGTTTGCTAAATCCAACAAAAGTTTTGTAGTGCTTTATTAGGGGATCAGATATGGAGAGATTGTGATTGTCTCTTGATCCTCATTAGCTAGACGTTATAAACCGGTATTTATGAGTAATATTAGGGCATGCTTTATTCCTTTTTCTTACTTTTTTTCCCCTCCCAATGCAATGTTTCCCAAATGTTTTCCTTTTTTCTGAACTTGTCAACGTCTGGATGCTTCTGCCTTTTGTTTTTTGCTTTCTCTGCTTTCTTTTTTGGATTCCTGTTAGCTCTAGTATTTGCTGTGTCCCACTAAAAAACTGTATTTGCTGAAATATAAATCATCATTATATGTAGTTAAAGGGCATTTTTTTAGTGTAGGAAAAAATAATTAATTTTTGGCTTAAACAAATGTCCTACTAATGCTTTGGTCAGTCTGCGAAATACCCATTTACCCGAGGAAGGAAACACTGAGTTGAAAAAGAAAGAGCTTCCTAAATTTCTGCCAGAGGCTTGCAAATTCCTGGTCACTTAAAATCAGAATATCTGCATACATTAGTCAGTCCTCTTAATTTGTTTCAATATCCTGTAAAAGCATAATTCTGCCAATTTGCTGTTGTGGAAGAAGAGGAATCCACTTTGTGAGAATTTATCTCACCTGGTTTTGTAGACATTTTGTTACCACAGATATGAGTGACAAATAAAAAAATATTTGGGTGACAGTTCTTATGTTCACATACTTTCAATGCTTCCATTTTATTATAACCAGTTGTAAATGTGCTGGTATTGTTTCTTTTGTACAGGAAGTTTACAAGTTGTTAGAAGTGTCACCTGCTTTCAGCAGATTTCCATTCCGTTTTAATGTTTTCTTTCAGGAATTTTATGTGTTGTTGATGCAAAGCATGGATTGCAGGTAAGTTACTGGATTTATTACATGTTTTAAGACTGCAGCATTAGAACACCTACTGTGATAATGTTCGTGCAGATGAATTAATTTTTACAGTAGCTCTAATTCTTACTGTGAATGAGGATGTTTCATTACTACTGTGTTTTGAATGGGAACAAGAGGTTACTGATGTTCATAGGAATTTAGATTCTTACTGACACAACTAATGTTTGCTAAGAGTTGTCAGGTTGCTAGGTGCTTGGCTCCTTTTAGTTCTATCGCTTCACTCAGGAATCTTGCTTTTATTCCAAATAGGCATTTGGCTTACTGTAAAAACAGTGAAAAAATCGGTCTTCCAGAGTGTCATTGGTCCATGTTAGTTGAAAGGGGAGGACTAAGAACAGTCATACCAGTGTGGTAACAATTGAGTTGGGGCTTAGACTGGGAAGGGTACTGATGTAATGGCAGTTGTGGTGAGGAGAGATGAGAGCGCCAGTGTCCTGGTACTGCTTCGTATGAAATGAGTATTTCATTATATGGAAGCAGACAAAAAGAGCAGGCATTAGAGTAATCTATAGAAAGTATAATGTAAAAACAGACATATAGAACAGTGAGCTTGGTTAACAGCAAAAATTGTAATTAAATCAAATAGTCCAACTTTTTTTTATCATAGGTACATGTTAATATAGTTATTAGCAGCTTAATAACTTAGGAAATGACTGCCTTAATGAGGTATTAGTTTTGCAGGATTCAAAATAAAAGTAAGTATAAGAAAAGATGCCTTCATGGCATGAAAATTTCTTCATGCTATGGAAGTGTTTTTAATATTTCAGCATTTTACATGGGGGCAGGGGCTGATTGGCCCTTTTAAGGAGGAGCCATCTTCTAAATCAGCTCAACTATCAAGTAAAATCTCAGAAACAACACGAAAATGTTCAGAAACATTCAGTTTTTCTATGTACTATTATCTTTGACAGCTCACTGAAACCTCTTACATTATGTAGTCAGTAAGCCTGTAAAACACTGACATTTACTCAGAATAGTAGGAGTAACTATTTTTCTCAGTTATGTATCAAGTATTATGTATCACTTTTGCATCGTGTAAAGGACTTGCTAACTTGGGGAATTCCTCTGGTTGCAAAGCTTGACCTCAACAGCTGCTTGTGATTCAAAGAATTTTGAAAGCAGTACGGGTAATGATATTGAGATAATAGGCTGCAATTTAAGTTGTCATACTTCAAAGAACTAACCCATCAAAAGAAAAGCTGACAAATAGCCTTGTGACCAGTCAGCTAAATTGAAACTGAAGTGGTAATTGATATCATGGGTTATCACTGTAATGAGTTTGTCACCCAGCAATCTGAAATACTCAGTTTTTTAATCGAGGGTGAACAGCTGGACAACTTGAAGTTGCATTTGTCTACTTCCAGGGCTTGACATCTTGACTACAGGCATTGTTCTTTTCAGGACAACAAATCTGACAACATTTAATTCAATAGAATCAATACACAAAGGATTACAAAGAAAAGGTCAGAGGAGAAGTTTCCTGGGAGACATGTTGTAGTTATGCTCTGCTTAGGCTATGCACAATCAGGGAACACTTTAATTTGTTTTAAGGTGACAGACTCACATTATGCAATAATCTATTTTTGTTTTTCAAGTCAAATATTGTTAGATGCGTGATAACTCCACTTGAAGAAAAATTAGTTTTCTAGGTTTCTTTTTTTCAATCTGTATATTTCCCATGACAATTAATTCCACTTTCATTTGGTATTTCTGTATCTTGAAACTCAAATTTTAAAGTAATATTCCTGGTACATTTATAGCTGATGAAGGAATGCACAGGACTCTAGTCTTCCCAGAGATGTTAGTGGTGAGTTCTTACTGATGTTACAGCATTGGTTTAAAGTTGTACTTCCTCCAGTTGTCTGCAACATTTCTCTCCTGTAGATTGCTGCCTCCATGTTAGCGGACAGAAAATAACTTGAAGCTAAACCTTTGCTGCTTTAGCATAATCTGTTGCTATGGCTAAATTAAAGAAGTTTCTGTGTTGCTAAACTTCAGCCTACTGCTTGAGATGCAGGAGTTTTTCTCCCTTTCACTGATTCTTCTGTGAGGACATTAGGTTGGGCAGATGAGCACAAAACTGCAGATGATACTTAACTCCTGCAGCATGGCCAGAAGCTTCTCATGTTAGGCAGACTTGCCAAGGAGTAGTGGTTTATTCATACAAACCTGGAAAAAGAGTTACCATTTTTTGTTATCAAAGTAAAGTTTATCAGCTCTTTCAGAGAAAAGGAGTGTGATTAAAGTTATGCATATGAAATACTGTATTGCAAGCCTGACCCATTTTTAACAGATAGTTGAGGTCACACTCATTTGTGAAACTACTGGACTTTCATTTTTCTCAGATATGTTTTTTCATGGTTATTGTGTTATGGTGGCTTTTCTACTTCATAATAAAGCTGAGAAATAATTAAAATATAATAGAGTTGTTCAACTCTTTAGCATTATAATAAAACTAATTAGAATAGTTTTCATAAAAGTAATTATAAGCTCCTGTATTGGTGAATGTATAAATACACCTTTTTACCATCATTTTCAGAAAAATTATAGATGACATCTTCCTCAATACCTTCTTGAAGAACCTCACCTGAATTGGGTTTGACCTGCCTTAGTTTCAAAAGAATTTAAACATAATTAGAATATGATTAATCCCATTGTTTTAATTTTTGTCTAGCACTTGACAGAAGAGAAAGCAGAAGGCCTTGTCAATGAAGCATCTCGGTATGGATGTAGAAATTCATTATATATATTACAGTTAGGAATTGCACTGTACAGAAGTTCATTGGAAGTGATTCTTTTTCTTTGATAAGGCTTTTTTCTCCTCCTTTGTTTTAAACCCAAGTAGATTGGTGTAATGAGGTAGAATATAGAAAAGTGACTTCATGCTCTATTTGATCTTTCTGCCAAGACTTGACTCTTGTGCTTCAAAAGTGATGGGATTTTGCATAAGTGAAAGGGAAACACATGTGTGGGAAGGGGAAGAAAAAATTTCATGTTAGGATCTATCTGATGCTCAAAGTAGAACCGGAGATAGAACCGGAATATTTTTTGATAGATGTGGAGCCACAATAATTAAGTGTAATTGTAACAACTGAAGTTTTCATTAAGAGACTTAAAGTATCACTTTACAAAGACTGCATACAAGAGAAATAGGAACTTGTGAAGTTGTTAGTTCAGTAAGCGCTTTGGATTAGATGACATAAAAAACCCCTAAGCAAACAAACAAGCAAAAAACCCTGAAAGAAACACCCTGAAACAAAATATCTAGCAAGCTTTGATTTGATCTCTTAGGACATAGAATAACACCTCAAGGAGAAGCCAGTAGTAGTTTAATCATACTCCATGACGTTCTGGTTTGATTAACGCTTGCCCTTCTGTACTAACAAAGTTCATACTGTTTTTTGGGGCCATGGGAGAGAGATGATGTTTCTGCCTTACAGAAAAAGTGTTTGTTAAAATTGTGGGTTTTTTCTTAATACACAGGCAGGTTGCATTAGCTGATCTTATAATCATCAATAAAACAGATTTGGTTTCAGAGGAAGAATTGAACAAAGTCAGAACATCTGTGAGGTATGAAGCTTTTGGCATAACTGTTACAGTTATTTTAACTTAAATGTAGTTACTTACTTCTTGCTGTTAGTACAGAAATTAGATCTCACGATCACATTGACACAAATTGTTAGCTTGTAAGGGAAAAGAGACTGCCTCTTTCTAATGGAATTTCAATACTTCTGTGTACTTACTGTGTGCTTACACAGCCTTAGCAGTTTGCCTGTCTAGGTAAGATTTGATCTTATTTACTAAATACAGGCCTTTGTCTTAAATGTCCATGCTTTTACAGTTTTGGGCAGCTGTTGCCATTTTTCAGAAGTAGCATCAGGGAAAAAAAATCTGATGGTAAATAAGAGTTCATTAGCAAGTGCAAAGATATATCGAGGAAGTCACAAACAATTGTCATGGGAGCAGAAGAACTAGTCTGAATCAAATTAGTGATCAAAGACATGACCCTTTTCTATCAGTACCGTGACAACACAAATAAAACATTTAAAATTTTAAATACTTTGCAGGTGTATAGTTGTTTGAAATCTGAAAGTAAAAATGCTTAGCCCAGCACAGTATATCCTGAGGAGGCTTGGATAAGAAAATGCTGTTCTCACTGGTAATATCATGTTGTCAGAACTTTGAATTTCCCAACTCTGAGGGGAAACCACTTAAATCAATTGTCTATTGGTTTGATCTACAAGTTGATAACAGAGTTGGGGTGCTGTTTTGCATGGTGCTGTCAATGGTTAACATATCCAAACGCTATATCACGGTTGTACTTTCATCTAACTAATGATTTTTCTGTTTTGTTTTAGGTCAATAAATGGACTTGTTAAAATTCTAGAGACACAAAGATCAAGGTATTAAATGGCCAGTATTACTAGGTACTAGATCCTGCTTCTTTTGTGACAGTTCTAAGTGTTCTATTAGAACAGCTTGCTTAAAGAAAAACTCTTGAATTAGAAATATTTAATTCAATAAAAATTCAGTATTTATTTTATGAATAAACATCAGATAAAAGAATTCTTTTAAATAAGTAAAAATGTATTTTTCTTTTACATTTTTTTTGTTAGTTTTCCTATTACAGACTCGCCAAATGAATCAGGTTGGAAGGGACCACAGTTGGTCATCTGGTCCCCTTCTCTGCTCAAACAGGGTCATTGTAGAGCACATGGCACAGGATTGTATCCAGAGGGTTCTTGAGCCTCTGTGGGCTTACAAGCTGTTACAGTGCTTGGTAAATAAGCAGTAATGAAGTTCTTCATCATGTTCAGGTGGAACTTCCTGTGCATCAGTTCCTGCCTGTTGCCTCTTGTCCTATTTTTTGCACCACCAAGACGAGCCTGGATTCATCCTCTTGGTACCCTCCCTACAGATACTCTTATACATTGATGAGGTGCCCTTTCAGCCATCTCTTCTTGAGGCTGAACAGGCCCACATCCCTCAGCCTTTCCTTGTAAGAGAGATGTTCCTGTGTCCTCATCTGCTTTGTAGCCTCTGCTGGACCTGCTTCAGGAGCTCTGTGTCTCTCTTGTCCTGAGCAGCCTAGAACTGGACACAGCACTTGCTAGGGCTGAGTAGTGGGGCAGGGTCACTTCCTCCAACCTGCTGGCAACACTCTTCCTGATGCACCCCAGAATGTCATTGGCCTTCTTGGCCACAAGGGCACACTGCTAACCAGGTCTTATAACTGAAGAGCACCTTGCAAGGGCACAGTATCTGTGAGCTAATAATGGCTCATATGCCATATAGTGTTTCCTTTCTGTTCTGTCAGCTTATATATTTTTCTTGTGATTTACTGCTACAAATAAGTTGGTAGTGCAAAATTACTTTGAAAACAGTGGCAGGAAGTTTATAAGAATGAGGAAAATCATTGCACCAGTTTTGCTATTTTTTAATTGAAATTCTGACTCAGATTTCTTTTTTAGTAAGGAGTTAAATGTATATGGTACTCCCAGGAACATTATGAGAGCATTGTACCTTTCAGACTGCTAGGACTGATTTGTGTACTTTTACATCAGTTATTTGACTACACTGTGATAAATGTTCCCATAATACAGGTTCTTGATTTAAGCAATTCTAAAAGGGCAAATTGTAGACATAGTCTTAATAAAGTATACTTCACTTTTTAATGTTATTGTCAAATGTAGTTGGAAATTGTAGACAGAAGTACTTGCTGTTGTTGAGTGATCAGGAGGGACCAGTTTTGAAGAAGGTATTAAATATCATGCTTTGTGTCTTAAATGTCCGTTAGGAAGACATCCGGTACGAGCTTTCTTAACATATTCTCTGGTACCTGATGCCAGCAGCCAGCACTAAATTTTGGATATGAGATGAAGTGGGCTTCAGATTTAGTCCTCATTGACAGCTCTTTGTTACTTGTAAATTTTTTTTAGTAAATGACACATAATGTCTCTTCCATGGTTAGACATTCCAAAAGTGAAATAAGCACAAAATTAACTTACTGGAATGTTATTTGAGAACATACCTTTTTTAATTAGGGGGGTTTGTCCCTCAAAAGCCCACACTTGAAAGGGACTAATATAGCACTTTTTTGAGAGTTTTGGTATGATTTTTCAGAAAGCTACTGAGAACAAACAACAGTCACTGAGCTGGTCATGAATTTTACATAGTAATTTTTCGTGTATTACATTATAAACTTTTTATCTTAGAAACTGCTTTGTAAAAGTATTGTTGAATGTAGAAGTTTAATAATTCTGGCTGTCTCTGGAGGTGGCTTTTTTAAACCTCTCATGTTGTTTTCATTTAGCCACATGTCACTAATTGCATTTGACAAGCTATCAGTTCCTTTTAGCAGTGAAACCTATAGTCTGTGTTTCTTTGTAAAACAAAAAGTTTCTTATGCAAGTTTACACGTAGCTGTTCTTACAAGCATATGATCAGAGTTGTCTATTCTGTATTACATTTTTCATTAGTCCATTTTAGATTTTAGAATTGAAATTTCACTTAGTAGCCTCATAGCGTTTTTTCAGTTTTCTTTGCTAACAGCGTGTCAGTATAAGCTACATATATTCCAGAGATTTGTGTCTTGAGAGGCTCAGTGTTCCTTTTCCCATTTAGGGAAAATCAGGGTTTCTTTCAGGCAGGCAGTATAAGGGATTTCTTGGAAATATTTTGTATTTTCTTGTATTTTTAAAAATTTTGTTTCTGTACTTACTGTGGAAATAAATACAGCATTTCCTTGTAGGAAACAATACCAACTACTGACATACAAAAATAAGGCTAAGTATGTATGGTATTAGTCTGATAGACAGGAAAACAAACATAAGCCTCAGTGAACCCCTTTAAAAATTATTATTAAAGTATACATGATATCTAAATGCATCCGAAATACAAAGCTTTCATTTTTCCCTCTGTATAGAGTTGATCTCTGCAATGTCTTGGACCTGCATGCCTTTGACAGTTTGTCTGGAATAAGGTAGGGTGATAATTTTGGTGTCTTCTGTTAGAAATAATAACCATTGTATAAATACATACATACATGAAACAGGCACCCTCAAATCCTGGCTCATTCATATCTGAGTTTTTGTTAAAAATTCTAGTTCAGTCACTTTTTAAAGTGACATCTTGATGACCTGGAAGCCTCCTTAGATTTCAGAGAAAAGAATGACGAACTGATGTTCCACAGCAAACAAAGGCACTGCAAATTCTGGTTTCTGGGGTTTTTTAATGCCAACTGCATGCTTCAGCATGTAGAATGGGTGCAAAAGTAAAATTGGCAGCAGGGGAAAAGGGATTTCTGTTAATTTTGTGTGGTTAAGTTGCCCAGCAAAGAGAATGAGAAGTGCTGGAGCAATCATAAAGGAAAGGAGGGGATTTGCTGCTGAGGGCAGTATCAGCTTCATTTTTCTTCCTAGATGCAGACTGTTCACTTCAGGTAAGGGAATGTAGACACTTCCTTATTCACAGAAGGGAGAAATTGCAGGACATGCAAATTAGTAACTTCTAGTAGATAAGGTGCTTATGAGATTTGCCTGTGAACTGATGCAGTACTATCCCCAGTGATAGATTTTTTTTTTTTTTTTTTTTCCCCTGGCACTGGTTTTTGTCTGATCAGTGAGAAGCAGTGTTTGTTTCTTTTGAGCTCCTTAAGTGGCCCACTGAGATTGGTACCAATGGCAACATCAGGGAAGTTACAAACTAGGCGTCCAAAAGAAAGAAAGGCCAATGTATCCTTTAAGGGCAAAAGATAAATATTCATAAGCCAGATCGTAAACCCATGTCCTGAGTTCCTATAATGAGTCAGCTAACTAAGTTGACTCATCCTGGAGCCACACAACAGGGACAAAGCAGTAAGAAGGTGTGAGCCAGAGAAGAATTGTTCTTGATAATGGCAGTTTACAGTTGGATCTGATTACCTGTCATATTAGGTGGTGGTCTGCAAGGTTTACTAGGAAATGTTGCACTCCACAAATCTGAGAAAGTCCTTAAGTAGCTAACAAAAAAACCCAAAACCAGACCTTTCTTGCTTTCCTCAGTCTAGTCTTCTCTCATATCTCATTCATAGTTCCTTTAGAGGTTCTTGATATTTGGTATTAAAACAAAGGAAACACTCTAAAATGTCAGCATTTAAAGTCATATTCTGAAAGCACCAAGAAGGTTGTAGACTGCTTAAATGAAGTTCAGCTTGTTTTATGTTTGAACTCTGTAGAGCAAAATTGCTTATCCTGATATCAGTTCATAAATACAGAACCAGTACACTAATGAAATGGTTCTTTTAACTGCATACTGCAGTAAGGATTTCTGCCAGCATAGCAGATGGGTATAACATCTGATCAGTGTGTCTGTACCGGTAGAACCTTTCGGTCTGTACATCCCCTGAAGTCACAGGACACAGATCGAGAATTATGGGTTCTCTGGAGGGCAGTATGAGAAGAAGATGGCAAAGCAAGGAAGATGTGAGAATTAGGAACATGAAATGTTACTTCAGCAGCAGAGAATGCCTTTTTTTCCCCACCATTAAAGCTTCTTAAATTTTACAGTCATCAAATTAGGAGGAGGAGGCATTTTTATGGGCAATCTTCTTGCACAAAGGAACATCAAGGGTCCTGTACTCATTGAAGTATAAATATTTTTAATATCAAAGATACTGCACATCAGCACTCTGATTCTGTTTATAGTTTAAAAGAACCTAGTTTTATAACACAAATAGTTAACTATATCAAACAAATATAATCAAACGTTTCTATTTTGAGATTAAAATGGAATTAACAGTTGAAGCTTTTTCTGAGTATATAGTCTATTTTTGATACTCTAGTTTTGCTCTGCAATACTGGAGTTTTTAAAATTTTGAAATAATGACACTTTGCCCACCTTAATCAAATGTGACATTTAACTTTACTTATTTTCAGTTTGCAGAAAAAGCTTGAGCATGTAAAGACAACACATGCACATCTGGATAAGGTAATTACCAAAAATACTGCTTCCATATTTCTGTAACAACAGAGTTGTTCAGGGTAATTGCAAACTTTGCATGCTAATTGTGGTACCTTTTCAGAAGGCTTCAGTTAGGAAGTAATGTGTTCTAAGACATTTGGAAGATTACTTAGGATACATAAAAGAATGTGCTTTGTTTTAGGCAAGATTCTAAATGGCTATATTATCTTACTTTCAAAAATAGCTTAGAGGCCTTCACTGCTCCAGACAGTTACATCATTCATTGATTCACATGGAGGGTATTACTGAAATAAAGCACTACTCTTTTTAATATTTGTAGAAACAAATCCTAAATCTGTTTTCTGTCCAAAACAAAATCTTTATGGTTGAATTGTGGGTCACAGTCCTCCCTGGGGTATCCTCAGATGGGTAGGGTTCACCTAGAGGTAACAGTCTCTTCAGGGGCTGCAAAAAAATAAAAACTTCTATTTTTGTAAGTTATCTTAGGCAAGTGTGCTTTCCTTCTACAAAGCTGCTGTGATTAGATTTCATTTTAAGGTTAAAATATGATGTGTACGATGCCTGCATTTTTCTTTTTGCAGATCTTGACTGTGAAGTTACTAGTCTTGAAAACAGGAAAAGGCAAATATAATCTCCTTTTGGAATTAAGGATTAAATATAAAATCAATTTCATGCTTAACTGTAATTGCTATGACAGTCTTAAGTTCATAGTTTTTGTTTCATTGAAAGTCTTAATAGATCTCTAAAATTTAAAAAGTTAGATAGAAACCTTCCTGAATGTCACAAGTTATAGCATCCTTGTATTATTAAGGAGATTATTGTTGATTTTGTAGTGTGGAGCCATTCAACCAGTAGGAAACAGTGAGAGTTCACTGTTACTATCTCTATTTAGTTTAACACCCACATATGTAAGATGATTATTGAGACAGATGAGGCATAAATGAGAGCAGAACAGCCCTCATGGTAGGCTGCAAGTCCTTGTTGGCTGATATAGTATGCGTATTATCTTCATGTGGAAGGTCAACAAAAGCAAATTGCACTATGTGTGGAGCAAGTGAACTTCTATTGTGTTTTGAAGCTGCTCTTGTGTTGGCTCTTGGTGGTTTAGATTACTTTACTTGGTCATTAGATAAACATTTGCTGCTTGTTGCTTTTATTCTTCTTCCTTAAGTCAGAGAACTCATCTGAGAGTAATTGAAAGAATTTTAAGTTGCACTGAAAGTAATTCTCTCTTCTTCCATGCCATTGAGAGGTTATAGTGACAAAAATAAGACACCTTATTTCTTTTTAAAATAAATTTTTGATTTTAAACTATATTTTATATTCATATTGTCTTTTGATAGTAATTAGTCCTGAGCAGTAAGCCAGTGGTTGCTTTGGAACAAAACGTAACTTCAGACATGTTTATTTTCCGAATCTATCCCTGCATAATCTGTTTAGGAAAAGCTTTTCGTAAGAGGCAAGTACAGATGGATGAAAACTATCTGGATTATTTTTTGTCTGATAGAATTGTGATGAAGATCAGTATGTCAAGAAAATAGCATTCTTATCCGTATTTGAAAGATAGAGCTTATTACCCTCCAAGAATTAACATTTTTAGGCTTTCTTTGAGAATGAGCATCATCTACAGCAAAAAATTGCATCGTAGAAGCTAATGGCATTTAACAATTCAAAATACTGCATATGGCCCTTAAGTGCACACCCAAAGAAGTAACAAAAGGTAGAGTATAATTTAGAAAATTAGAGCAGAACATAAATTGTTTTTTTTTAAAATTTCACATGGACATATAGTTGCTGTTTTTTATGAGGCCAAGTTATAAAGAACACGTTTTGAAATTACTGTAATGAGATATTTGTTCAATTTAATAGGTAATAATAAGTGGATCTTTCAATTTGCAGGCTATAACTACAGTAACATTTGAAGTTCCGGGAAATATAAAAGAAGAAAACTTAAATCTCTTTATTCAGGTAAGTAATATGTCACTGTCAACTCAAAAATCATTGTGGCTTTTTGTAGATATCATCCAATGCCATTTTGTTTATGAAAATGACATTTCTTTTCATAGAATCTTCTGTGGGAGAAAAATGTGAAAGATAAGACTGGGTGTACCATGGATGTCATAAGACTGAAGGTTAGTCGGAAATTATCAGCTGCTTTTTGTGCTTTTCCTCTTTACGAAAAACCCTGAAGCTGCAGTGTTCTGTCAGTTCCAGACCTTTCAAAGGTGTTACTGGATCACTGTAGCAGAGCACAGGAAGTAAGGAATAGCTAGTTGTCATTATTCCAGGAACAATTCAGAAGGAGATAGCTGGCATAAAAGCAAATTATTGATCCTACTTGCTTTGGATGGAGAGGGCAGATATACAGTCCCAAACATCAGTGTCAGAGTTAATAATCAAGACATAGTTATATCACTTTTCATTTTTCACCTCCATTCCTTTGAAAGATTCCATCCGTCTCATATATCTAGGCTTTGGATACCACAGGTTGGTCCTTTAGATTGTTAGGTGTAATTGGTTTTTGCAATAATATGCAGAAGTTGAATTTGGCACAGTGTAGGAGTGGAATACTAGTTGTGATCTACACTTAAGGGCTTCTTAAAATATTGTCAGACTGCAATTTTAAAGATGCAGCTCATGAGGATTCATCTTCGTGGGCACTTCGTAAGTTTCTCAGTTGCATGGTTTTGAGAGGAGTAGAGGTGACAATTCTATCATTTGATATCTATCAATTCTAGGTGACTATCATTTTCCTTATACCAAGCAGCCAAGTAAATAATTGAAAAATGAGAATCTAGTCAGTCATTTGGTAGGAAGTAAGAAAAAAAAGAAAGTATGCTCTGGTTTGTTTCCTGAGAAGACTTGTGCATCGTAGATAGCAACATAATTATTTTCATTTCATTAGAAGGCAGGTTGTTTTCTTGCTCTTTCAGCAACAAAATTAGAATATCTTTGTCTTCCCCTTCCTGACAAATAGAAGAAAATAGCCACTGATGGACGTTAAACCATCTGAAAACAGTAATGCCGTGAGCAAGTACGTTTTTGTTGTACTGAGCCTTGGAATCAAAGTAATTCTCAGGCCTCTAATAAGCTGTGTGCTGGCTCTGTCACAGAGCCAGCTGTCCCATACAGCAAAGTCAATGACCCCCAAGTAATTAATTACAGAATGGGTTCCAAAGTTTGTTGCTTGTATATTTATATCTTATCTGCAGTCATAATCCTTTTGGCAGTAATAGACGTAGAATTCCAACTGATAGGTCAAATCCAGACCTTTATTTATTAAATATTTTTAACCTTTGTTTTCTTTAGGGGGAGTATAAAACATGTTTTACAGAATGTGTCCCGCTTGAATATTTTAGAAAGTTTCACTATGAAGTGATGAAAACTGTTTTAATGGTACAGTTGATATGGGGATTAATGGACTTACTCTGACAGTAACCCCTTCTAAATCTTTTGCTAATTGTTTTACTCTACTTCTTTCTGCAGTATTCAAAGACTGTATTTCAGAAAAGTTGAGCATGAGGGCTTAATCAGAATAATCTGAAATCAGGCATTTTTGCTCATTTTACATCACTTCTGGCAGTCAGGCTTTCATGGGCTCCCATGTCATACACCATATATATACTCAAGATGGTGTAGTAGCTGGTGACATTTTGTTTTTGCCCAGGCATGCTAGGTACTTACCAAACGAGGGATAGAAGGCACAGTGTGGTGAAGTGTAGTTATTAGTCTGTAGCAAAATAAGGAAGTGTGAGAATGGATGTTACAAGTAGAAGTGATGATAATACATGGGGTTTTTGGCTAACAGGTGCATATTGCTAGAAATAGTATTCCCTGCTGGGACTAGTTTCAAAGGTTCTTTCCCCCCTGTTATAGACTTTATTTTTAAAGGTTTGTTTATATATCCTAACAGTTATTTTTCTGATAAGGGACTGGTATCTATTCAAGGCAAATCTCATCAAGTGATAGTCCAAGGTGTCCATGAGCTCTATGATCTGGAAGAAACTTCAGTAGCCTGGAAAGAAGATGAAAAGAGAACAAATAGACTGGTTCTAATTGGTAAGAAGAAATGATACATCTCCTTGTTTGACTTTAAGAAGCTGTTTTTTCACAGGCAGTCCTGTGACTTGTCCAATGAAAAGCAACCAGATTAAACTGGCCAGAATAATTGCAGTATGTTCAGCATAACCTCCAGTCAAAGAGGGTTTTCCAGTTTTATCCATCAGAACTTCTTGCAGTCTTAATGTTTTAGATGAGATGGATCTATATGTTGTGTTTTAGTAACATTAAAATAAAATCCTATGTAGTTAGAAATTATTTTGTCATCTTTAATGTTATTTTTAAAATCTGCAGTTATAACTAAGGAAGGTGCTTATAGCCATTAAAATGTGTTTATAGCCATTAAAATCAGTTCTGTTTCTGAAAATCTTCATAGCAATGTGCTATGTTTCTATTTTCTACTTACTACTCTCTGCTTTGCAAAGTGTTTTATGACCAAAAATAACCCAGTTTTTCCTCATTTCCCTTACTTGTACAGCTTGAAGTCTGCTTTTGCCTATAAAATCTAAAGTTACCTTGTTATCCGCAGCCTTTATTACTGCTGTTCTCACTCATTCGTATAACAAATATTTTGTTTGCTGAGAAGACTGACAAGTTGCTACTTGCATGCGTTTTTTCTAATGCACTTTAAAATACAGTTAGATATTTTATTTCTCTTTACAGGCAGGAACTTGGACAAAGAGATCATCAAAGAATTATTCATGGCCACTGTAAGAGAAAAACACTGTAAGGAAACAGCCGACATCAAACTACAAAAAAGATCAAATGTCTGTTCTTAATCCTACAATCTGTGTATGACAGAGAAAACTGAATGACATGGGATATAGCAGTTTCTCTGTCCTTTTTCAGTTTATACAAGAGTTAACCCCTGAAGTCTTCCTAAGAATCCCAGCTGACTGACTGCTTTAACATTAGCTCCTATGGTCTAGAATCAAACACAGTTCTACCATTTTGGATTTGGCTTAAGTTATGTCAGTAACATCATGCACCTTTGCAGAAGTGCAGATAGGCAAAAGACTGTTGCTTATGCTATACATGAAATATTGTAATAGGGATATGGTAAATGTGTTTGAAGCCTAGTGCTTTCTCTAGCTGTCTTCTACTACTTGAAATAAAGCAATAGTAATTATTGCCAGAGATGTAATCACAGTAAAAATTATTTAGTGTTTACTATTAAACTGTCTTCCATCTCTTTCCACTTGTATTGTGATTTTTCAATGAGTATTCATCCCAGGTACCACTAAACCTGTTGTGTATATGAAACTGAAAATACATAGATAGCAGACGCTCAAGACCACATGGAATATATGCTGTCTACATAAAAGCTGGAAATGCAGTGTTTGGTGAAATAGTCAATGGGCTGAAAGATGTAGCTGAACTCTTAGATCTTCTCAGCCATGACCCTGCCAGTCCAGGATTTGGGGGACCAGCGATAGCACATTTTCACTGTGTTGTCCAGGCTGCCCTATGTGGTTTGTTATGAGGTTCTGTGACACTGCTTTGAAAACTTAGTTTGATGTTTTTTATCTCTGTATTCATTACAACTTAGAGTTGAGCTTCCTGCCCTGTACGGTCTCCAGTATTCTTCCTTCTCCATTAACTTTAGAGGGATATTTTGACTACAGCTGGGTGAAAGCAAAGTGAGTGAATGCAAAAAGATCATGTGGAATTAAAAATGTCTCTAAGCAAAATACATGCAATTCTGAAGAATGTAGTCTTACTACAGTTCTACATGAATGCTTGCTGATGTCTAAATAAGTAGAAATTTGTTTTAGGTACTAGAGGTCTGTTACTTGTCCCACATCCAACATAAAAAGAAAAAGAAAGAGGGCCATTCCATTATCAGCAGTCTTAAAGTTTTTCATTTTGCTTCTACTAAAATATATGATTTCAGAGTTAGTTTTTAAAAGAGCTGAGGAAGAAGACAATAATCTTGCACTGCCAGGAGCTGGTGTTTCATTTGATTAGAATATTTGTCATGTTCTTAACTAAGAGCTCTTCAGTCTCCCTGTGGATATGTTAGGAGGCATGCCTTCATTCCTCACATTAAAAGTAATTTCAGATAGCTTGAAGTAATTTCCAGAAACTATTTTCTCCAAAGTAAAGCAAGGTAAAAAGAAAGAGCAACCTGCTTACAGTGTTCCTTTCTGTTTAGCAGAGCTTGATGGCATTTGAGTGAAGTGGGTATACTGCTGAATGATACTGTGACAGTTTACCTTAGCGATTGCATCTCTTCATTTTGAAAACTAATCTATATTTTCTCACTGGTGTATCTTTTGGACTGCATAAATGACACAGTCCTGCATGAAAATTTGTCAAATGATTGTCGTCAGTGTTATTGATTGAATAATAAGATCATGTATATGCAAAATTTTGGATAATGCATTTGTATTTTTTGCTGCCTTTTTTTTTTTAAATTCTCCCATTTGTCATAGGGAAAGTAATCAAATACCTTCTCTCTTAGAAATACCTCATGTAATTGAAGAACTCTGTTCTCTGTAGAAAGATTAGTCTCTGAAGTGCCCAAATATTAACTTTCTGTGTGAAAAAAAGTTCAGAGATTTAATAAGAAGAGCTTCAACCATGAGTCGTAAGGGCAAAAGCCACTGTCATATTTTAGATGCTTATATTTTAATATTTACATACCAACCCCACACTCCAACACACTCTAAAATTCCCACAATAACTGTCAATACACTCGGTTGTGTATTGACCACTACATGGTGTAGTGGGGCACCTCTGCAGCTGGAAATCTGTGTAGCTCATCTTGATTCTACTCTTTCTCAATAGGACTTTACCTGCACTGCTTGCAAGTGGTAGTGTCAGAGAAGCTTTAGTCAATGTGCACAGCTTTGTCTCTGCTTTTCTCTTGTAAACTGCCTTCATATTTCCAGGGATCCCCTGGGATGGAAAGCAAGCAGGTCCCGGGCAGAGTGAGAGTATATACCCCTCTTGTACTTGCTGGCTGACAGAAGGCCCAGTGCTTTGTCTTCCATTCTGTTGATACATAATGATACTGGTAATGCAGCCAAAGGCCTCATCTTTATCCTCCCAAGAAGACCACTGGGTTTTTTTTCTTTGATATTTTTTTACTAGTGTTTTCTGGTTTATGCTTACAGCCTGGGGTCCTAAGTATTTTTTTGCATCATGCCAAAACAAAAAGAGGAGGAAAGGTAAATGACAGAACTGTAAAATGGTAAATGACAGCAATAAAAGCTGCCTGTAGTGATCTGATTGTGATATTTGTGTTACTGGGAATTATGTCAAGGATGGCCCTCTCCAAAGAACTGGAATTGGGTTAAGGTGAGTGTGCAGGAGGCTGGAGGGGACAGGCTGGCACCACTCAGTCCTGTCCTGAGGTTGTGGTGGTGTGGATGGTGGAGCAGCTCAGGGACGCTCAGAATGGGATGAGGAGGAGTCTGGTGAGGAAAAGCATTATCATTTCTCCCCGAGGAAAAACGATAGCATTTCTCCCCTTGCAGGTCCCAAAAGGGGCACAACAGGGAGCAAGCTGAACCTTCTCCTGAAGTGGTGACCACCCACACCTGGGCTTATTTTGCAGTCAAGCAACTCCCAGGATAATAGTGGTTTGTGCCCCTCTACCCAGACACATGAAGTATCAGATACAAAATGATCTTGTCAACAAATCCCACACATTTTGTTCCTTAGCAGAGGCGTTTCTGTCTTAGAGGCAAATTGCAATGATTTGATCACCTCTGGGCTTTCATGAATATCAAACATCTACAGAAATCAACTTTCCAAAACAGTGGTTTTCTCCAGAGTATTCTGCTTTCCACATGTTGTAAGCTCTATTAATTGTGAAACTAACAGAAATGTTGCCCTTGCACTAACTCCTATGCCATTTGTTTGTATCACCTGTTGGTTTTAATCTTCAGGAATTACCCGAGGAGATGGGTGAAGTTTAATTTTTCTGTTTTATTATGCCCTAAAATTTACACAGATCTGAATTTGTGGATTGCCACTAGTTTCTTACTTTTTAATCCTTATGTATAACCTCTCATTGCACTGGAGCACGTTGTTGTGCATGTCACATCCCAATCCCTGTAGGCGAGATGTGGCTAGAGGGGACAGGACAGATGGGGTTGGGGTCCCAGCCAACTGCTATCCCCATGAGTCACCCTGTTTCTCTGCTGCTGTAATCAGCCCAGCTGCCCTGCAGAGCCCACAGCAGCAGCACCTGCCTCTCCTTGTGGGGCACTCCTGCTACCAGGAATGTTGGACCAAGCAGTGTCCATTGTTTTTTCCTCGTCCCTCAGATCCACTTGGGCATCATTTTTTTGTTTGCTACCATGCTTTGCTGATCCAGCACTGCTCTGCAGCTTCACACTGCATCCAAATTTATATAATGTATATATAAATTATATATACATAATGTACTCTATATACAGGTCCCAGTCTGCATTGTTTGTGGCTGAATTGTTTATAGCAGTGGCATTCAAGTGCCTGTGTCCCTTTCTTACCTCATGCTGTACTCCTCTACACCGGGTCCTTGTCTCTACTTCTCAAGGCCACTGATGCTGTATCAGTTGTGTTTCTCTATGCTGCTTTGTTGAATTACAGCCATAAATACCTCATCGCTAGCTGTAAAAAAACTAGGGTTGTAACATAAGAATAAAAAGGTAAAACGTATCCCCTGCCCTAACAGGGACATCTTCAACCAGATCAGGTTTCTCAGAAATAAACAAAGCTGGATAAACAAAGCTGCTTAAATCATAATGTTTTCATTTGCCTCTTTGTAAAAATTCTGCTACTTGTTCCCAAAAACATGCATGAGGGATCAACATTTGCCTTAGAAGGAATTGGAGGAGGTGAGTAAAAATTCAAACTGACACAGTTTCTGGAGTTCTGGTTTGCAAACAAGACTATCAGTAAGCCTAATATCTCAGAGGACAACTCTTCAAAAGTTAGGACTGTAAAGTCACATGATACTTGGGTGGAAATAAAGAATTTACTACCCAAAATAAATTTTACTCCATAAAGAACTGTGCTGTTGTCTCCATGAGAAACAGAATTTGTTTTCAGATGGGGATTTATCCCAGCTCCTCCATTTCTTTGCCTGTTTTTGCCTTCTAGTAGTCGATCTGCTCACAGGTAGGAAAATGTCACAGTAAACGGGTATTTGCTGTCATCTAGTGGTAACATTTACTTCAGCAACTGTTTGTTAGCTCTGCAATGATGTGGATTTAGTCTTCTAGGAAATTGTATGTCTGATTTTAATTTTATGCCCTTTCTAGGTAATAAAGGAAAGGATTTATGAAGACTAAAAACCCTGTATCCCTTTACTGATGGTTCAGTCTAAAAACACAGATTTTTTTTCCTTGCAAATTCTTTCCTCTTTCTTCTAAAACTGACTTTACATTTTTTGAAGGACTTCACTGACATCATTACAAGATTGAATTATGATATGAAAGGTACCCGAGAAAGGTAAGCTTTAGCTTTCCACCCCCACTGCCATAGGAAGAGGGATAACTTCAACCATGTTCTTCAAAAACTGGACAGAATGTTTTCTTTATAGCATCTTTTTAGTTTATTATTCTCCCCACTCTCACCAGTTATTCCTGATGCTACAGGATGTACAGTGGGGTATCATCTGTAATCATCTATATTCTCATTGGTAATATACTACTCATGGCATAGTGGTTTACAGCTCCTGTTGCTTGGTTTAGCTCTGCATATATTAATAAAGCTGCATCAGCTTATGCTTTTTGAAGAACTGTCAAATAAGGCACCCCTGCTTTGCATCAATTAAAGGCAATTACACTGACAGAATCAGGACAATCACAAATGTTAAACCTGGGATCCTGCATTCTACCCAAGGTTTGGCACACAGGAAAGGATGCATGCAGTGCTGCTGTGAAAGGGTAGGATGGATGAGAAATTATGCTGTGCCATAATACACCCTTGATTTAGAAATAACACTAAGAAAATGTGTATGGGGTCCTCAAAGAACCACTTCCAAATTTATGTGAGCCTCTTTCCAACTATTTCTGTTACAACAATGGCTATTGTAAAGAAGAAAATTAAATTGTTGTACGTTGTTAAGTATGCTTCCAGCACCTTCCACTTGAATGGGATCTTAGGAAGACTGAAAGACAAGATTGTAAACTTTGGCCCAAGGTCATGCCAGAAGAATTATTTTGTGTAAAGGCAGGGATAGCTTTAACACTGGAGAAAAACTAAAAATAAAGATCCAGAAGCCCCAGGACACTACCACTCTGGTAGGTGTTTGCTGATTAATCACGTGGCCATGGAAGAGACTGGATGGGAATTGGCATCATTGACATAATCTGATTCAAAGTAAAACCTGACAGGCAACAGGGTTGGGGTTGGGGTGGGGGATGCGCCACCACAAAAGGTCAACAAGAGCGAGTCAAACCAGCACCCTTGGTAAAAAAGGTAGGTAGAAATAATCCTCCATTTCTGGGCAAGAGAAACATCCTGGGAAAAAGAACTGACAATTCTAGTATAAGTAAATCAGCATGTTAGTTCTCTAAAAGCACTGTGGTCTAAACAAGACAGACGTGTTCAAGCCAGTTCCATGACAGATTCATTTTTGCAGCAGTAGGCTCTGAAGACCTTGGCACAGGTTTGGACTGCAGGTATGAATATATACATTAACTCAATGCTTCTGGCAATCTAAAGGAAGTGCCCTACTTCATGCCTGCAATTTATTATTTTACTTTGGCTATCTTTTTATTGCAACTGCCAAGTACAGCCACACTTATTTTCCACAGCATATCAAATTTTTGTTCCACTTACACATTCCACTTACACGGGATATAAGAATATAAACAAGAAAATCTGAAGTTACCCTGGATTAATCTAAGACTAGATGAAATGTCAGGCAAGACCAGGAGTGGAAGACACACCAAAACCAAGAAGTTGGTTTGTCTGACAAAAGTTTCCAACCGTGAACATTCAAATGTTTATCCCTAAGCAAGCAGCCTACCTTGCAGGTAGTGAGAAGTGAGAGCAAACTTCTCAGAGATGAGCCAGAGGATATGGTAGGTTACATAAGAGAAAATGAAATCAGCCTTTTCCTTGAGCAGAGCCTCACAGAGGTTGACAGAGAAGATATCCCTACAGAAGGAGGCGCTGCTCTACCACTTTCCATACCTCGTGGTGGCACCTGCAGTGCCGTGGGGTTTTCAGCTGCAAACCAGGGCTCAGACCCAAATCTCTTGAGGTATCTTGAAATGACACCTTTGATTCATTTTGTCTGATTTTTCTTTGGACCCTAGTCAGTAGTTCCTTTTGGATTATTTGTATAATTTTAAAGCACTGCTTTTATGTCTGTCTATCCTCATTGGTAGCCAAAGAAACAATCAGACTTGGATGTGGAAAGGTTATTTAGCAGACACGGTATGTTTCTGTGAGAAATTTTTCTTCTTTTCATCAGCTATTGTCAGAGGATACAACAAGTTCTCTGCAAAATCAATTTCTTATGTAGAATTTAATTATGTCTGCTGAAAAATTATTTGACTCTGGACATGAGATAGAGGAGAAGTCTTAAAAAGAGAAAAATCTCAAGTGCTTTGTCCGGGGGAGACACAGCTGGCATAGTGAAGTTAACTATTCAATTTTAAGTGGGTGAAAAAAAACCCAAAGCAAACTGTTAAGCAACTATGCAAAGTGATCAAAACCATAATATTGGCACTTTTTAAGGATCACTGGAATTCTGTTCGGAAGCATTGCTTAAAATAGGGCTTTTAAATCCCTAGGTCTCAAAGTGCTTTCTAAAAGGCCAGTGAACTTGACTGGTGAATTGAGGAACTTCAACATATTGTGTCTTCCCCAAAAACTCCAAAATAAAGCTGCTATTAAAATCCTCCCCCATTCGAAGGAGCTATTTTTACATGCTGCTTTGAGTTCTTGTCAGAGACACTGAGACTCAGAGCAGGGTAAAGGCATTTTGCTTTACTTACCTTGCTGTGTTGTAGAAGCCTGTATAAGATAAGGAATCCCTGCACCAATCATTATGTTGAGTGTGAATCTTCCTTCAGTTATGTTTGTGAAAGAATACTGTGGAAACATTTCTTCCTCTGTGTTTTTAAACTTTTTATAGGCTTTGACTTAATGTTAAAATCATGGGCTTTTAAAATGGATGGACAACAGGTCTCTACTATAAATTCAGTCTCCGCTTCATGTACTAATCTGTCAGTACAGCAAGAAACTTAGCAGTTTTCCTGCTACCTTTACTACTTAGCATCCCTGGGCTAGTAGATAGATAGGCAGGATGAATTTGAGATCGAGTGTCTCATTTCTGTATTATCACTACCCAGCTCCTAGGATCAAACAAAAGGCTGTGTCTCAGCTGAGATTTTCATTTTACTCAGTAATTCCACCACTGAGAAAGAGAGACGTACACAGAGAACGTGCTCACTTGTAAGGAGTGGAGTTGTTGACCTTGAAGATTCTTGTTTTCCAGGAGTACAGAGTGCACAAGTGGGTGATGATGTGGAAGAGGCCATTCAGTTGGCAATATCTGTAAGATATATTTTGTCATGGTTATAGAACATGATGCCATCTGAGCATTACAGCCTGGAAGGCCAAGTCATATGTCACTCTTATTGGATACAGTGGTAGTACCTATTTCTTGCACCTCTGAAAATCAGATCTAAAATCTGTGTGTCTGCAGCAGTAGGAACAACCTGTAGGTTGCACTTTGTTCTTTCCATATTATATGCTGGAACGCCAATCATATAGGTAAAGTTTCCACTCTTAACTTGTGACATATTTCGTAAATAACCATAAATAGAAGTGTAAGGCTTCCACAGTGTATATGGCCTAAATCAGGCCTTGACAACATGGTGCTTACTTGGCCGTACAAACAGCTTCTTAAAACAGAATGTGTCTCTCTCTGTCACACAGTCTAGCAAGATTGTGCTGACTGTACATGTAGTTTTACATAAAGTAAGATTAAATAACTTATTTTCCAGTTAGAAAAAGAGTATGAATCTCTTGACAGTGGGCAAAACTAACAAAACAAAACTTCCATGTTCAGCACTGTATCAGGGAATGTGGATGTTTTCTATTTTGGTCTGTGTTTGGCCCAGCCACCTGTGAAAGTTTGTTCTGTTTCCTGCCAAGTAATGGGAAAACAAGGCCTTATAAGCGAGTCCTTGAAGACAGGACTGTGTATAAACCGAAAATAATTGGTATCTTCCTATTGGCTGATGGCCCTCCAAGGACACTTGAAGGAGAAAGTGAAGAGGAGGGAGATGAAGTGAGCCCCCAGACTCATTTAGGGAAGACCCCTCCAGGTGTATCACGCAGCGCGGGGGAATTCCAATGTACACACGTGCGCAGAAGGGACATCACTGACATAACGGGGGGAGGGACAGAGGCCTCTGGCTGGGCCGGTGCTGGCCACACCTGCCCAGGTAGATGTAACCAGCTAAATTATATAAAAGG
>VYXB01001944.1:0-39972 GCA_013397135.1 Pachyramphus minor | reverse complement strand
AGCAAGACAGCCATCGAGATCGTCGTTCAGATGGCCGCGGCCAACGGGGTAAGCGGCCCCCTCGCCTTCCCCTTCGCCCCTTCCCTGCAGCGGGACCCGCGCTGTGCCCGCGGGAGGCGCGAGGCAGCCCCGAGCACGGGGAGAACTTTCCAACGTCGTCACCCGGACAGCGCTCAATATACAAATAAAACCAGGAGGAACTTAGCGTCCGGCTGTTTCGGCCCTCTGCCCGTCAGGTGCCCGAGCCAGCCCCGTGCCAGTTCGTGTGTCCCCCTGCTCTGCTGGGCTTTGGCATGGGTGGTGGCTCCCTCGAGGTTGGACGGTGGGGATGGGGACAACCTCAGGAGACTGCCAGCCGTGCCGTGCTGTTTCATTTAATTTTAGAAGGAGGAAGGAATGGGAGCTGAAAAATAGGGTTCACTCTGAAGGAAGAAAATGTAGCAAGAATTAAAAATATGTGCGTGGGAAACAAAGGTATCAGAAATATATTTGCTGCTCAGGATATTTTAAAAATATTCAAGGAAACTGGTACTATTGAGGGAAGAGGAGTTCAGCATTTGGCTGCATCTTAAGAAAAGAATCATTCTTTTCTATTGTTAGCTTGCAAACTACAAAATGCAAGAAGACAGCAGTTGCAGAAGCTTCTGTGACCACATGGGATACAGATTTTTCTTGTGCAGTTTTGAAAATAGGAAAGAACTTGAGAAGAAAACTGATGTCTTCTGCTAGATACATGCACTTTCATGTGTGGATATGTATGTCCAGAAAGCTGGAAGTATCAGATAATGTAGGCTTGAAGTTCCCACTTCAAAGCAGAGCTGAAGCTGTTGTCTCTTGTTATGATGGCTAGATTAATCCTCTAGATTTTGCAAAAGGAGTGATATGATTTTATAGGCCTTCGTTTGGTAAGGAATTTAATTTTTTTTCAAAAGCTCAATCTTTCAACTTTGAAATGAATCTCTGTATGCATCCACATTTTTCCTGCTGATTTGTTGTCACATACAGGCTATATAGACTAGCCAGTCTGATATAAATAATGAGTATGTTAAAATTATTCCTAAAGCATATTCTCAACACACTGATGATATCAAGCTGATGCTTAGTGATACTGGAGATTTCAGAGAGACTGTTTATGTTACATGCTGTCTTCCTTGTGCAAAATAGCCATTCACAAAGGGAGTTGGTACAGATACCAGGGTTTATGTGGCCCAGGGTGTGAGAAGGGCTGTCAGGGGGACACTGGTTAAAGTGAGGACAGTGGCAAGGGTAGTCCTGGTGGAATAAAGTGCAGCAACAATTAAAGCAGGAGTCGGGCAGCAAGAACTGCCCTGCTGAGGCTGAGATCCTTGCCTGTCCTTGCACACTAGCAGGAGCTACAAGAGTGAGTTACAGCTGCAGGCTGACCTCAAGGACTGAGGTAATGAAAAAGAAAAGAAATTTAGGTTTTAGAAAAGCAGGGACTTCTCAACCAGGTTATGCCAACTAATTTTTTCTGTCAGCCTGCCTCCTTCCTGCTGCTTCTGTCACATTGCCCATCTTGCTCTGTCTCCCTTGAATATCTTTTTGACCTCAGCAGAGTTCCAGTTTGACATGTTTCTGGCATCTTGCTGTAATAATGATTCCACTTTCTTAAGTTACTGTAAGAAACATGGTTTCTCCCTAGTGTTTTCTGAATCCAATCCCAAAACTTTTCTGCTCACAGTTCCCACAAATACCTGAATTCATTCATGATACTCTTACTAATGACACAGTCCTCACAAATTTGATAGGCCAGCTGGTGGGCAGCTACTGATACTGAAAAGGCTTCCAGTTTCCATCTGCTAATGCTTCTTTCCCTCTCTAACATCTTCACCTTGCTTGCCCTCCCTTTCTCTCAAGCACACTGTATGTGCATAAGCCTCACATTTATTTAGGGAGTACTGTTTGTGTGTTTTGTTTTTTGACTTTTAAAATACACCTTCTGGGAAAATATCTAAACCTCCTCGATGGCACTGTTTAGTGCTGTGCTATGTAAGTTGGGGGAGAGGAAGGAAAGACTCATGAGGGCAACGATCTCTCCGCTTGGATCAGGTTAATGTCACTAGAAGGCATGTAGGCCCTATCACAAGGAAAGAAGTGAACTGATGTAGGCATGATTGGATGAAATGTGTAGAAGCCTTGAAGCTGCATTGAAAACCTTAAGCCACCCTGAGTGCAAGCAGAGGGATAGTCACATACTGCTAATAAACTGAACTTGAATCTCTTTCCTGGGAGACACATGCTGAGTGTCACTGTTAGTTGTGCCTGCTGAGTACAAAAATAAAAGTGGCTTTCTATTATCAACCGTAAATGTATTGCCCTTTAGAGTTGCTAGGTTCCTCTTGTTCTAACTTGGTGACTCATCCCACATTCCCCCTGTGTTAACAGCCTAGCACAATTGGCATAGGATCCAGTACAAGGAATGAGATGAGGTCCCCTTCCCAGTCAGCCGCCAGTGCTTGGCCTGCCTTCTTCTCATCCTCGGTCCCACTGGCTCCTGGCCTCCGGCTCGGGGCTGATGGTACATGCTCCATAGCTATAGGCTGTGTAGGCTTCCACTGGTGGCAGCAGCTACGGACGGTCCATGCTCTGCAGTTGCAAGCAGCACGTGTGCCCACAGATCCTTCTGTTCAGAGCTGAAGGTGGCTACTCAGAGTCACCTTTAAATGGGGCACAGAGCTGGGGCTGTAGCAAACACATTTGGGTAAGGGACTGCATATCATAGGAGGGTGGGGCAGAGAGAGGAAGGGCAGACAAAAGTTCTGTACCATTCTGGGTTGCAACAAGCTGTTTTACAAAGTTGAGTGGTAGGACAGTATCTGAGGCTCTATTGCCCTTTTCACCAGTGTCCTGCCAGTAGTAGCGTTCTTTGGCCTTAACGTCTGGAAGAACTGAGGTAAAAGGCTCCAGCAGTTGCAGTACAGTTTCCTCTATGAATTAAGTGCAAATATCCCATTAGACCCACCAGCTGGATAGGGTGTTTCATTTTTGATGCAAAGTTTGGGATAGGTTTAAATGAAAAACTGCTGTTTGTGAGTCTCCATGGCAGATCAGAAGCTGACGATCGTACACTGAATATGGAAAGTCATGACAACATGTTAGAGATTGCAGAGTATTACTAGTAATGCTGTAGAAGTTTGAGATGGCAGAAAGTTGAGTTTTACAGTTGTATTCTGTAAAATACCATATTGCTTTTAATTTTCCATGGCCTTCTGTGTGAATCTTGGCCTCCCTTCCTGGGCCTGTGTGATTGTTTTATTTCCTTCTACTTTGGCTGTGGTGCTCAGTCATCTTTAGGGTACTACAGTAAAAGACAGGAAGGACCATGTTGTTCAGGATGTAATTTGCTTGCTTCATTTTCTTTCAAGTATAATTGACTGAGGCATATGAAAAAAATAATTAAAAAAAGCATTAAGTGACTCCATGACAATCAACTGAATTGTCTGAAAATGCACAGCTGCAAGTGGTAATATTGCATAAAAATGTTCTTGTAAAGTACTTGTTATTTTATTCTTTCAGCTGTAACCATTTGCTGAGGATCTTTGTTTCTGCTGTTGCTACTAAACGTAGAGTGACAAAATATAATGTGGTGTAGGCACAAAGTATTAGGAGAGACATTCCATGACTGTGATTTTGTAGCCATTCAATTTTTTGAATTCCTAAGATAATCCTTCCATGCTATGAAACTGTCCAAGATTTTCAGAACAATGTTTCTGAAACTTTAATTGTGAGTCAGTGTGTGGATAATATTTGGTTACTGTTTTAGCCCAGATTGTAAGAAGTCTGTAAAATCAGATAGTAATTAAATTAATTTAAGAATTAACTAAATGTCCATTTAATATTCAGTTCAGAGACAAAATTAAGAGCTTCTGAGCCAAGAGAAGATGACATTCTACATTCTTGCCACCAAAACAAAGAAAGCAGAGGAAGATGGGCAGCACATTTACACCTCTAAGGTCTGCAGTGTCCTCAGGGAGTTTTGTAAAAGCACTGAAGACCTTAATATAAGGTGAAACTTTATAGTAGTCACTGCAAATAAAATACCAGTGTATCATGCATGTAATTTGACTTCAAGATCCTTAATTTGGAGTACTAAGTATTGCAGTATTTCTATAGTATAGAAATTAGTATAATAAATAATATTTCTAAGTAGTATAGAAATAATAGCCTTCTGAAAAAAGCTGAAGGCAAATCCAATTACTCATGTTTATGTAAATATTTGGCATCCAGAAAAATGGATAAACTAGTTTGTGTAACTCCTGTTGAATGGGAAATGGGAAGTATGAAATATGGTTGGTATTAGGTGATTTATGCATTCTGAGTAATCTATTCTATTAACTTTTAAAAATACAGTTTTGATGTGCATGAAGGCAAAAACTTAAACTTACTAATTTAGTGATACAGAAAATGTGCTCATGATAAGCCTGTAGGTAAGTATAAATGCATTTATACTTGAGTACCTCGAGACAGATTTAGTCTTGAGGTTTTCAAGCATTATGTAAAATGTTATCACTGTCATAGACCTTTTGCTTACCCATACACACTGCTGTTTTAGGAGCTGGCACCAATTTCTGACAGCTGTATTTGGAAGATTGAGTCATTGGTCTAGCTTTCTACATGCTTCATAGTTTAAAAGAGGGAGAGACAATATTCAAAACAAACATTTTAGTATTTATTTTTGTCAACTTTTTCTTTCCATAATAATTTTTTTTTTTTCTTAACCTTTCCCTTCCCCCCTCCTTTAGAATTATTCCAGCCTGGGAGAACAAAAGACAGAACAAGTTAAATGAACCTTGAAGATTTTCCATGAACTGTATTAATAATTTTGATAGCTCTTCTGTTTTGCAGCAATGATCCGTAGGCTTCAAAATTATCTGCAAAAACTGTGAAAAGAAAACCAGGTGGATAATCCACCATTGTATCCTCAGCTCTTGAGGCAGAAATCTCAGTTAATGGAATGCATTTTCTGTGCATTTTTTTAAATTTGAAAGCAGATCTTTCACTTCTCAGTGAAAGAGAAATGGCTAACCATAGCCCGTGCTTTGTGAGAGCTATCAAAAAGTAACCTTAGAAGTTTGCAATTTCTTTGCAGAAATCCAATTTTTTAAAACTTAAATAGTTCACATAAGCAGGATGAATAAATAATATATTAATTCTTTGCTTTTCTGAAATTATTTGGAACTGCACTTCTGAGTAATTAAGTGCTTCACGAGTGACCAGAAGAAGGTCATCTGTATGTGAAGGAACAGCTCTTAAATGAAAGGAGAGAAGTTGCATCTCCTGTGCTGCTGCTTTGCCACGCAGAGCTATCAAATCTCCTTCAAACTTGAGAATGAAAACTGAAGTTCAACTCCCAGTTGAACTGTTTTCAGATGGGGCGTGGGAAAAATTCAGTGTTCTGGCTCTTCCTCTGCCCCCTCTACCCACTCCTTGACCCTTCCCAAACTATTACTCAGTAGTGGTGGGGGGTGGGGTTGTTTTTTATAGTGACATTATTAAAAAAACTCCAAACATTAGAAATACACTTTTCCGCTCTATATGCAGCTGCATCAGGTCTCATCTGTGACACTAGCCTCCCCTTCTCTCCTTTTTTTTTTTTTTTGGTCCACCTGTTTCTCAGAAATTAGAACTCTTTGTATTTCTTTGTAAATACATTTCTGGTTGGCTTCTAGATTATTTATGTTCAGCTGAACTGTAGTATCTGTGTAGGGGATGAAGGCAGGGTTTTGAAATTGGAACGTTGCAGTGGAACTGCACATAATACCAAATACTTTGAGTCAGTGTTTAATAACACCACCTATAAGGGGTTTTTTTACCTTAAGAATGGTGGGAACTTCCCCTGCTCAGCTGTGCCCTGGGAAATGCACCCTTTTCATTTGGAATAGCCAGGATTCACTGATGGCTGAAGGAGGAGCAATGCTTTCTATGGAGCAGGAAATCCAAGAGTGTCTTGGCAATAGAGATGTAACTGCAAGGGCCTGGCAGTCCTAGTGTGTAGTGATACTTGTGATTGCACTGAAAAGGCTGTTCTATGAAAGGCAACTCTCTTTCTATTTTCTTTTGTGCTGGTTGAAGCCCAAGACGTGAAAACTGCATCCACAGTCATCCCTAAACTATATATTAGTCAGCCCTAAACTATATTGGTATCTGAGGGCTTTTGCTGATTTTTGCGGATACCTGGAACGGTTTGATAGCAGGATCATGCTATGCTTGGGAGCTTTGCAAATCACTGTCCTGACTGTGCTCTTGCTTTACTGTCAGTACACAGGCCATCGGTGTTAAATGTTTTTTGTCAGTGCTCCAGATCAGCATGCAACCAACTCATGTTATGTATATTTCTGTGCAAAAGAATATGTTCCATACTAGGACTTTACCATTACTATCCTGTACATAAATGCCCATATGTGTGTGTTTATATATTAATTTTCAAAAATGTGGTACTATTCAGAGTACTTTCGCTTTTTCTTTTTCATCTAGATCGGCAGATTAGTTATTGGACAGAATGGTATCCTATCCACACCTGCTGTTTCGTGTATCATCCGAAAGATCAAAGCAGCTGGTGGAATTATTCTAACAGCTAGCCACAGTCCTGGGGGACCTGGAGGAGAGTTTGGAGTCAAATTTGAAGTTGCCAATGGAGGTATGGGTTTAGCAACATACTACAAAATTTCATCTTGGTATGCTGAAAATATGTTGACAAAGATAACTAGCTGCCTTTAACTATGTGTTTTCCCCTTTCTCTCTTAAAACTGTGAAGAACATAGGTGTCTCTTTTTTCTTTTTTTTCAGTAGTAGGAATGTATTTGTCTGCATGGGTCTGTACAATAAGCATTAAATGCTTGCTGGAAAAACAGGTTTGCTATCCTGTTTTTACAGTATTTTATGTGGTCTACCAGATCACTGTAACAGTTCTGATCCTTTTATAAAGATACTTATGAGGGAGCTCAGTTTTGCTGATATTTTGTGTTGCTTGTTTTGGCATTTACTTTAAAGCATGTAATTTCAGAAATGCTGTAAGCAGTGTAACTCATTGTCTTGTATGGAAGAAAGCACTTCTTATGTTCACCCAGGAAGTAACTGGTCTTATCCAGGGAGAGGGTTGTTGTACCATTTTAACTACCTCAGTTCCACCACTAAATAATGGAATTTGGGTATGTAGCTGATGTCCTGTTTTCCAAAACTGACAAGCTAACGGAGGTAGGTATGTTATACATTCAGTATGTTTTATATAATAGATCTGTGTACACCCATTATGGTGGCAATTGCTGACACCTTGTATACTTCATTCATATGGAGTGTTTTCTACCTGAAAAAACTGAACTGAAAGTGTTTTTAAAATCTTTCCTTCCACATTTGGGAAGTGGGTGAACTTGAGAAGGGGGTGCTTGTCCTTTGTCCCTTGTTTAATTGAAAAACATCCATGGTTAAATGAATGGGATTTTGTAAACAGAATAGGCTTGAATCCCAGAGAGATTAGAGGGACTGTGTAAGGGCATCCAGTGAGAAAGTCAGGGTCACAGCACACACATACCAGAGCCAAACTGTTAGATGCATTAGCACTTTATAAACTTTAAAATACCACATATACCTAAAATCTCTTTGATAAATGGGAAACAGTTGCTTGGACAGTCTTTTTAGTGTGCTTTGCCTTTTTAAAGAGAATTCATAAAGGCTATTAAGCTTTTATATTAAGCTTATATATGAAACACTCCTCAAACAAGAATCGCAAGGTTCAAGTGTTTATGTTAATCATTGGGGCCATGATGAAAAGCAAGCAAGGCTTTTGAAGTAAGAGAATGGCTAGACGCAGCAACAAGCTCCTGTAGGGTTTAGAGGGGAGAGGAATTGCCCCCCGCCGCCCATCTCTCGAGGGCAGAGACGGGCGGTGGAGGCCCTGACGCCGGCAAACAAGGGGCAAGCAGCACGAAGGGAGTCCCGAAGCTTATAAGGCTGCCAGGAGGGACGAGTTTTACCGCTCGGCCAGCCAGTGAGAGGAGACGACAGTAGAGTAACCATGGGAACCCAGGAACTGGAGATGGACAGGTGAGACAACCAATGAGACCACAGGATTTACATACATGAGGAGTAAAACATAGTACATATGATACACAAATATTGAAACACAGAGTTAACAATTTTCAACGCCCGACAAGCTTCTAAGGAAGGGTATCATTGTTCTACATTATTTCTAAGTCTATTTTGCAGATCCAGGTCAAGCAGAAGTGGTTTGTTTCTATAGCTGTAGAACAAAACATAGAGTGACACTGTGGGATCTCCTTAGCTGGAAATATCAATAGACATAACATTCATCTGTCAAGGATGATCTGGAGCTGATGAAGCTTGTCATCACGCTTTGGATGGGTTTGGATTAGATGAGTAAGAAGTAGTATTCTAAGCCAAATGAAGAGTTAAGTGACTGTTACCTATTGTATTAGTTTAGGCCATCTGGTACCCTGTGTCTGAGATGGAACACACTAATTTATGTGGCAAAGCTGCACTGTATATAGCAGCATTGCTAGAGGAATGGGAAATTAGCCCTGGAAAGAATCTTCAAAGGCACTTTGGCATAGGAGAGAGAACACATAAAAGAGAATAAAGGAAATAATTTTTAGAGTGAAAGTGTGGCTTTAATATAAGCTATGAAGAGTCAGATAAGCCAGAAAGGGCTTCTGTTGTAGCTCAGACTCGACTCTTGCGCTACATATGGCATAATTAATTTAGTAATTTTTGCATCAAGCCTGCAACGTTTATTTGGTTAACAGTAAATATTGAAAAGTAGAGCCATTTTTCAGGCTTTGGCAGTGAAAGTAATTTACAAGTAAGATGTGTTTTCTGTTTCTGAATGACATAATTATTCCAAGTTGAGATTACTAATTGTCGAGCAATTAACCTATTTTAAATTCAAACAAAGATAAATTTCATTAAGCTGTTGGAGGAAAATTGCAATACAGTACCACCATCTAACTGCTAAGGCTTTTAAAAGTGATAATTTTTTCTAAGAGAATAATTTTTTCTACTGAAACACCAAACTAGCAGACCTTCACAAGTGTATGTTTGCAGAAAGTGCTATGAAACAACAGGAACTGCTGCTGAAGGACAGGCTTTCATTTAATAGCTATGTTGAGATTCTATGAAGAGTAAAAAAAGGCAGTCTTTGAGCAATAAACCCAAAGAAATATGGCTGTGTGTTTTTTTGGTTCCCTCATCCTCCCTGCTTCTGGGTTGTGATTGATTTAAATACTCTGTGTAAATCAAAATGTTGTGTGTAACGCACTACATTTCTATGTTTTATTTTTTAAAAAAATGTTTTAAGCTTGTGTTGTAGTGACAGAACAGACCTCATTTACTGTAGTACTTTGTGTTTATTCCATACTAACTCTAATACATTTTGAAAAATGTTAGCTATAGCACTTACTTTTAAAATAAGGAACCTTCACTTAACAGAAATGACCCACCACATTATTTTCTCTTTTAGGACCTGCTCCAGATATGGTTTCAGAAAAAATCTATCAAATCAGCAAAACCTTGGAGGAATATGCAATTTGTCCTGATCTCAGAGTTGATTTATCACGCCTGGGAAGACAAGAATTTGATCTGGAGAACAAATTCAAGCCTTTCCGAGGTAGCAATATCTGCTTTTATGCATGCTAAATACATTGAGTAAAAATACTAGTATTGCTTCAGAATTATAATGGGTAATTATAGAAACGAAACTTTAGTTCTTCAAAATGCTTTGCTAAAAGTTATTAAAATAAAAGTCATTATAGAATCATAGAATGTTTTTTATTGGAAGATCCCTTAAAGATCATATCATTCCAACCATCCCTGACATGGGCAGCCATGTCTTCCACTAGAACAAGTTACTCAGAGCTTCCTCCCACCTGGCATTGCACACTGCCAGGGATGGGTCATCCACAGCATCTCTGGACAACTTATTGCAATGCCTCACCACCCTCACAGTAAAGAACTTCTTCGTAAAATCTAATCTGAATTTCTCGTCCTTTAGTTTAAAAGTCTTCCATCTTGTTCTACCACTATTTGCTTTTGTTGAAAGCCTTTGTATAAACTTCCTTTAAGATACTGGAAGGCTACTATAGGGTTTCCTCAGAGCCTTCTCCAGGCTGACCAACCCTACCTCTTTCTCTCAGCCTGACTTCATAGGAGAGGTGCTCCAGCCCTCTGATCATCTTTGTGGCCCTGCCTTGGACCTGCTCCAACAGGTCCATGTCTTTCTGGTGCTGAGGACCTCAGAGCTTGGCACAGCACTCCAGCTGGGGTCTCACAAGAGAAGCATAGAGGGGAAGAATCACCTCCCTTGACCTGCTGGCCATCTTTCTTGTGATGCAGCCCTGGATGTAGTTGGCTTTTTCAGCTGCAAGTCCGCATTTCTGGCTTGTGTCCAGTTTTGCATCCACAAGAACCCCAAGTCCTTCTTTGCACGGCTGCTCTGAGTGAGTTCTCCCAGTCTGTATTTCTGTCTGGACTTTCTGAATCTCAGGAGGTTTTCATGGACCCACATCTCAAGCTTGTCCAGGTACCTCTGAGTAGCACCCTTTCCTCTGTTTTGTCAATTGTACCACTCAGCTTTAAATCATCTGCAAACCTTCTGAGGGTGCACTTGATCTCGCTGTGGATGTCATTGATAAAGGCATTAAAGAGCACCAGTCCCAAGACAGAGCCCTCAAGGAAACCATTCCTCATTGGCCTCCGCCTGGACATAGAGCCATTACTCTCTGGTTGTGTCAACCAACTGATTCCTTATACACTGAATAGTCCATTCATCAAATCCGTGTGTCTCCAGTTTGGAGATAAGAGGTCACATGGGCCTGTGTCAAAGGCCTTAAAGAAATCTAGGTAGATGAGGTTGCTGATGGAGGTTTGTTTTTTTTTTTTTTTTAAATAAAGCAAAAGGTCTCATCAACAGACTCCCCTGGTCAAGTGTCCTTTGTTGATCTAAAGCCTGATTTTCATGGCCAGGGTCTCAGTCTGTTTGTGGCTGTTTCTCAGGGACAGCCCTTCACAATCTCTCCATTCCTTAACACATAGTGCAACACCCTACCCCTCCTTCCCAACCTGTCTCTGCAGAAAAGCTTGTAGCCCTTAGTTGCTGTGCTCCAAGCATGTGACTTGTCCCACCATGTTTCTGTGACAGTAATTAGGCCATAGTTTTCTAATTCACCATGGTTTCCAGCTCCTCTTGCTTGTGTCTGATGCAGTGTGCGTCTATAGGTAAGTGTTGCGTTTGTTTTGCACATAGGGGATCTGAACTACAGGTGCATCAGGCCTCAGCTTTTAGCCACATGTCTTTGCCAAATGTGCTTATGCTTGTTAGTAGTTAAACACCAAACACAAATCTTTTTGGACTAGGAATGGTTTGCTTATGGAAGTCTAATTGACAAAAGAGTTTGTGAGAATCTAAGTTTATTCATACTTTGCTCACGCTTTCTGAAAAGTTGTGGCACTATACATTCAAATCTAAAGGGAGTGCTGAAGCAGGTGTTTGGTTTTAAGCATGTGAATACTTTTATGCCTACACTTGATTTAAAATTATCTAACTTAGCTATCTCCTTGAAAGAGTCAAAAGCAAAGGAAGGGCTTCTGACATATATTTCAAATTTCATATATATGTCTTGTATTTCAAATACTGTAAAACTCAGTGTGGCATCAAAAACTTCTGCTCATTCCTTATGCCATAGAATTAAAGCTAGTTTGTTTTGCATCCAAACTTTACATGTTGAGAAATAAAGTTTTTCATTAAAACCCCCATTAAATTATGTTTTGGTTGGTTTGTGCTTGGGTTTTGTTGTTGTTCTTGTTGCTTTTTAGATTTTATTGCAAAGAGCATGTTTGGGTTTTTCAGGCAAACAAAAACGGAAGAAAATTCACCTCCAGCACCACTCTGGAATCAAAAAATTGCCAGAGTTTTATATTTCATTTTTTTACCAGCTTTTTAATCTCTCCTAATTGTATGTTTCTAGACAAAAATGAGACATCCCTCCCCCACATTAGTACAAAAGTACATACAAATAGTTGCAATTTTTCTGTATGTTTTTCTAAGAAAAAAACATTTTCCAATCCTGTCTTCCAACAATACATCAACCTGAGACAGTTGAGCTACCAGGGAACCCTGCTGAAGCAATGTAGTTGGCTGATGCCAAGTGGTCGAGTAAGCATAGTTTACACAGATTTGAACGCAGTTTGCAAGGGCAGAACGAATGAAAGCAATTTAGAAAGTAATTTAAGGTACTATCTGATGTATTTAAAACTTTTCTTTTTCAGTTGTATGAACTAATTCCTGTGAATCAAGCCTACAGAGGTGTTGAAGCAACTGAGTTGGGTTTGGCAGGAGCTAAAATAATTTTTGGACTTTAATCCTACATGCACTTTATCTTAACTCCACTGGAGTTGCCGTATTTGTTCATATGTGTAAAGCTTAGAGCATACTAAAATACTGCTAGGAGCAGGGCATAGAAGATGTGCAATAATATCATTTCAGTGAAAGCTCGAGACTTTCAACATATACCATAAAAATTACTAATTTTCAAGTTGGTTTTATGTATTGTTTTTCAGCCTTGAGAGCCTTTTTTTGTTTGTTCCTTCAGGTATATTGTCACAATCTGTTCTAAGGGTTTTTCTCAGGCTCAAAAAATGTCTGTGTCATTTTCATGTTATCTGAAAGAAGAGTGTTAGGGCAAGGTTAGTGTTTCTGAGCAAAACTGGCTGACATTCTAAGTAATAATTTAATTTGTAATTAAAGTATTTTAAGATACTTAGTTAACCAGACGAAAAAACGTTTTTATAATATATGCTTTTGAATTTTATCAGGAAAAGTAATTCATTCCAAGATGACTGAGAAGCATGGCTTTTGACAGTTTTTTAGTAACTACTTTCATTATGACAGACGTATTTTCATTGATACGTTTTAGTTTAATGTTTTACATCCAAAAGAACTAGTAGTGCTCTGCTGATGAATTTAAAATTCCAGTTATCAAGGCCTTAATGAAAAACATATATTGTATCTGAACCTTACTTTCCAAAAGTGAGATTTACAATACAAAAGTATAATGTTAGATTGCCAACAAACTGGACACAGGTATTCCTGGTGCCAGAATTTAGAAGAATAGGCTCTATGTCTCTCTTGATGGAATGATGCAGATAGATACTGCTGTCAAAAGAATACAATGTCTGGTGCCAATTTGCCACAGACATTTTCATCGTCCGAGAATAAACCTATTTAGCTTGGAAAGTTTTTCAGTGGCTTAGTGAATGATATATAAAGAGTTTACTTTGATATAATGTATTCTCTTTAATGTTCTCAGTGAAATGGGAACTGTAAACTTATATTATCTCTGAGGTTTTTTAGCAGGCAAAATTGTTTGTCTTTTCAGGCTTAATGGTAGCCACACTGAAGGCAGCAGGAGTCTTTGACTTTGCCTATATGGGCTTCAGAGCAAATCTATGTTATGTAGAGGTTGTGTGCTCTGACTTCAGTTGAGTTACATGACTGGTGGAACTGTGCTGGAAGAGACATTTTCCCATGTGTGAACTGTAGTCACTTTTTTCTGTGTAATTTTTCTAGTGGAAATTGTGGATTCTGTGGAAATCTACCTCAATCTCCTTCGAAGTATTTTTGACTTCAATGCGATCAGAAATTTGCTGACTGGACCCAAACAGATTAAAATAAGGATTGATGCCATGAATGGAGGTATGAATTAAAATGGTTGTCAGGACAGAAATAATTTCCCAATAAAAATTGGTGCACTACAATGGTTTCCTGATAACAATACAGCATATAAAAGTGAGACTTTTATGTAATTTAAGGGTAATAAGAAAGGATTTGAACATTATACTATCAACAAAGGCAATCTTAACAATGGGTTAGATCCCTTACTAGGCAAAGGGGTTTATCTTACTTCATAAATAAGCAAAGGCATATGTGTCCAATTAAAGTTATCTTTCTGCATTTGGAAGGAAGCAGGATGAGGTAATCTTGCCATGAGAGGGTGATGAAGTGTGTTGCCATATCCAGTGACCAAGGAGCCTCTATTAAGAGCAAATTCTAAATGTTATAAAACTAGATAAGTCTGAATAAATTGCACCCAGAAGCCCTTAAAGAGTTGACTGAGACTTCTGTCTCACGAATGTTAAAGGTAAACTAATTTCAGTGTACTGCGAACAAGTTGAAAGTGTCACAGAAGACAGCAAGGGGACCAGTATTAAAAAAGAATACAAGCTGTGTCACTTGGGAAAAAAAGATCAGCATGAGATCAGTCTTAGACTATAGTATGAAAATATAAATAAAGACTTCTACAGATAAAGAGTTGAAGCATAGGAACGTAACTAAGAATGTTCAACATTATCTTATGGAAAGCAAATTCCATCAAACAGAACAGGTTTAATTCTTTAATGGGATTACAAAAATCAACCAATGAAGGGAGCTGTATAGAGTTAGAAAACTTATATAAAGCATTTTAGTCTTGGCCTCTAATACAGTGTGATAGTCTTCAAAACATCATAGTGGGTTGACAGACGGTGTGAACACCCAGTTCACAGGCCATGGCCAAGGATTATAGTCTGCATCCAGTCAGTGTGAACACCCAGTTTCACCAGGCTGTGGCAAAAGGGCAGATGGTATCCTTGAACAATGTAGATGGAGCAATAAGAAAGGCACTACTTGCTGCCACATACAGTACTGGAGAGAACTTTATCTGAATACTTTGTAGAGTTTTCAGTCCAAGTCTGTTACTGAGTGTTAAAAATTTTTACCTGTGGTCAAAGAGATGCGTAGTCTGGCTTAGGGTTAGAAAAACTGATGCATGCAAAACTTTTAAAGGACTGAGTTTGTTTAAGTTGAGTTTGTTTCTTTTTTTACAAAGTGATGACCTTTATTTACAAGCTTCATGACTTTGCATCTCAGTGCAGTAATATCCATACTATAATATAAAGTACACATAGATTAAGTGTATACAAGACTATTTCTTTGTACAACAAAGAAAGTGCTTGGGGTTTTTTCTGCAGAAAAATTATTTTTCAGTCTGTTATTCCCCCCAAATACCAGAAAGAATCAATAGGGAGAGAAGTTGAGTCCAGGCAAATCCAGATTGAAATGTCACTCACATATTTGTGGGTAACAGTGAATAACCATTGGAGCAATCTATCAAAAGTAGTTGGGTTTGCCCTTCTCTTGATCGCATGTGATCAGAAGACTTTCTGGATGAGATGCATTAGCCAAAAGTGAGTCCCTAGCCACAGTATGGTGAACATTAGAGAGGACCACGTAGGTATATTGAAAAGCTGTCTTCTGAAATTAGTTTTTGATCTGCATGTCTGGAATATGTTTTTATGCCATAGACATTGGTATTTTAACACTGGCATAAAAAAAGAGTAACTTGTCAGGAGTTTACTTTTGATAAAAACCTGAATCATGGTATGTTATACAGAGTTAAATTTTCTTGAAAACAAAGTTCTCACATGGTTTTACCTTTGGTCACAGTTGTTCCAGTTAGCAAGATCTCGGAGTAAGGTAGGAGGAAGAGAGAGCATGAGAGACAGACCAGTCACTCATATTTTTTCACCTCTGAGGCACCTGTTCACACTTGCCTCAGGGATGCAGAGTGCTCAGTTAGTGACTGATCAGTCACCAAATGCATATAATAATTTTGATATATAATAGCACAAACTGGGGTCTTACTTGACCATATCTTTAACAAAAAAAAAGAAGTATTTTGGAGTTAGTTTTGAGAAAGTTTTTATTCATTATCTGCATAGTAGCAACTAAAATATAGTGAAGTTCTTTGGTGTCCAAATCTATTGCAATTTTCACGTGAATTGGAATGTTAAGGTAGGTGTATTTCCCATTTGCATTCCTCTGTTGTTTACTTTTCTTGCTATTTTGTTGTTTGCATCCCAGGACACATAGAATAACATTTTAATTTTTTGCTGGTGACAAAAAAACCCTTTATGCATATGATAATTTTTTTACTTAATAATGGATAAATAAAACGTGCATCTTTCTCCATTCAGTGATTACTTTTACACTTCCTGTAGTGGCGAACTGTGTTTTTTATACTGAATTACAAATTAATTATTTACTGGAAGAACAATCACATGCTTCTCTGTGAAATGATAGTTCTGGTTTTGTTGTTAACACAGATGTATAAAATTGCTATGTAAAGTATGTTTTATATCAGCTCTCCACAGTACTGTGAAAAATTTCAATGTCAAGCATATGCTTTTGTGATTGCATGGCAGATTTCTGTTTTTGCAGTTATGGGACCTTATGTGAGAAGAATCTTGTGTGATGAGTTGGGAGCTCCTGCAAATTCTGCCATAAACTGTATTCCTCTGGAGGATTTTGGTGGACAGCCTCCTGATCCAAATTTAACATATGCAACTGCCTTGCTGGAGGCTATGAAAGGTGGAGAGTATGGATTTGGAGCAGCTTTTGATGCTGATGGAGTAAGTATTTTGATCTGTCTTGAGATTTCACTATTGTTGTTTTGTCTGAGGTCAGATATGGGACATGTAAGTATAATTTATTTGCTTTTCAGGAACCAATTTAAACAAAGTTTAAACTGAAAGTGATGTTACTTTCAGGTACAGATGGTAGCATTTGCAACCCATCAATCAGACACATACATTGCAATTTGCCTTTGCAAATGATTGCAAATCAAGCAGGATTTGAAGGCAGAATGAGAATTATTTAAATACCAGGCTGGTTTAGTATTTTACTGGTGTAACACTCTTATTCCCTGGTTAGAAAGAGACAGCATATATATATAATATGGATTTGTTACAGTAAGACCTAACAACGTTAAGTCCATTTTGGTTAGCATTATAAATTAAGAGATTTTTAGCTAAATAAAGCATTGAATCATAATCTGTGTTTATTTTAATTTTAATGTCATATTATCACCGATATAAACAGCAAAGTATTACATAAACTTTTTGGCCTGACTCGGTGGGAGAAGTTTGAAAAGGTTCTGGAGAACAGAAGCTTTTCTGTATTGTAAGTAAACACAAAACATCCTCCTACTCACCTAATAGTGCGTGTCATTGGCAAAAAGATTCTCCTACACAAGCATTCCCTTGGCAGGACCAGAACTACTGAAGTAACATGTAGGCAGTTGGAGCTAGAGACTGATCTGGAGCTTTGATTTGCAAGGCAGGAGAGAGTGATGGTGTGATAGTGAGATTGTAAACCTGCCAGGGTGATGCCAGTGAATTATTCTGCCCAAAGAGGGATGTGAGTAAGCCAAAGCCTGTTCTTTTGTTTCTCTGCCTGTGGTAGATCTAGTAAAAGAAATTACAGCTCCACAATACATGGAATTATAATGCTTTTTTGAATTTCTTTTTTTCTCCAGGACCGCTACATGATTCTTGGCCAAAATGGTTTCTTTGTGAACGCATCAGATTCACTGGCTATAATTGCTGCCAATTTGTCTTGCATTCCATACTTTTGTCAGATGGGTGTCCGAGGATTTGGCAGGAGCATGCCTACCAGCACAGCCCTGGACAAGTAAGATGAATCATTTGTGTGTATCACCTTGGTCATTACTTTAGTTGTCTCTATTTTTTATAGAGATAACATAGCAATTCCAACATTGTGAAGTCTTTTGATTAAAGCTTCTGATCTTTATGTGCTTTATTAACTAGTATGATGACATTTTGATTTTATCTAGACTAATTTTTCCCATCTTTACTTGCATGATAAGAGTTTAATTCAGTCTGGAAAAGAAATAAATAAGTTAAATTTAACATACAAGTATTTGACTGGAAATTCCTTTTCAAAAAAACTTGACTCTTTTTATCAGTAAATAAAATGGTTTACAGTTTATCTGGCAGCCCTTGTTATGGAAGTTTAAAGCAGATAAAGTACTAATTCAGTACTAAGCAAATATTAAAAAAATCAAACCCCCTCTCACATTATAAGCTGTTGAAATATATTACCTGTTAGAATACAAAATGTCCCACAAGTGACTGCAGGCAGTCATGAAATTCATTCCCAGTTTCAAGACAGATTAAAAGTATATAGAAAGATATTTCTGACAAGGCCAATCTACTCTTTAAAGATTTGCTGGATGAGCATCTTGTGTTAGCAGCTGAACTTTGAACAAGTCTCATCCAGGCCTCAGTTTTCTGTAAATAATCAGGATAAGCTGATTTATTCTGTGTGCCATATATATTCTGTGTGGAAAAAGCGTTTCATAAATCCATTGCGTCTCAATGTAGATCTGCTTGCATGGCTTTACTAAGACAAGAGTACGTGTTGCCCCCATTAAATGCATCTAATCAGGAAACAGTAATTTTAAAATTAAATGTAGCTTGTTTGAAAAGGTTGATTGCTCTCTCTACAGTTTGCCTATTCAGGAAATTTCAAAAAGTTACTAAATTCAGAGTTTTCAGTTGCCTCTAATACTTGACAGTTGTCAGGAAAATGTTCCTTACTGGTGGGTAGATCGCCTAGTTTAAGAAAATACTGTTAGGTCAGTGTATGATGTATTTTGTTTATTCAGCTCAGAGATCCAAAAATGTTTTTTAATCTCTATTTAAGTGATAAAGATAATGTTATATTGAAATATGTTATAAAATAAAAGTTCATTTTGTATATGAACACCAGCATATTATAATTTCTGTTAGACTGGAAGAAACAGTGACATTTAAGTATGTTTGTCTGTCTTGTCATGAAGTTGGATATATATGTCAGAAAGCATGGACTGAAGTTCCCTTCAATAATACTGTGACTGTTTGAATTACGTTTTTTACAATGTTTACTTGACCTTCTGGTGCAAAGATCGTCTTGTGGTGGTTACTGCCTTATTTAGTTCTGTGGAACTAAGCCTGATTATTAAGTAAAACTGAGGAGTTGATAATGATGGAAGGATGTAAATATTTTCCCAACTGTTTTTACAAATATTTACTGTTATGAGGTTTGCAGTCTGTGTCAAGGACACTTGAATTATTTTTTTAATTTCATTTTGTGGTTGTCTTTGTTTTCTTGAAGCCTTTAAAGTTAGATGTTGTCATGTAGTTCAGTGCAGACCATCTAGTTCCAACCCCCTTGCCATGGACAAGGGCAACTAACCACTGGACAAGGTTACTCAGAGCCCCATGAACACTTCAGGGGATGGGGCATCTACAACTCCTCTCAACAACCTGTTTCAATGCCTCACCATCCTCACAGTAAAGAATTTCTTCCAAATAACTAATCTGAACCTATTCTCTTTCGGCTAGATGCCAGTCCCCATCACCCCGTCACTACATGCCCTTGTATAAAAGTCCCTATCCAGCTCTCTTGTAGACTCCCTTAGTTGCAGGAAGGCTACTTAGAAGTCTCTCTTGGGCCTTCTTATCTCCAGGATGAACAGCCCCAACTCTCTCATCTTGTCTTCATAGGAGAGATGCTCCAGCCCTTTGATCATCTTTGTGGGGCCTCCTTGCGAACTACTCCAACAGAGTCACGTCTTTCTTGTGCTGAGTACCCCTGAGCTGGATGTTCAGTGGGGTCTTACAAGTGCAGTGTAGACAGGTAGAATCACCTCCCTTGACCTGCTCGCCACTCTTCTTATAATGCAGCCCAAGATACAGTTGTTTTTCTGGGCTGCAAGCACTCATTGCTCAGTCATGTTGAAATTCTTATCAACCAACACCCCTAAGTCCTTGACCACGGGGCTGCTCTCAATCAGTTCTCTGTCCAGCCTGTGTTTGGTTTTGGCATTACTCTGATCTTCACGTGGGACCTTGCCCTTGTTGAACTTCAAGGGGTTTGCATGGGCCCAGCTCTCAAGCTTGTCAAGGTTCGTCCAGGTGCCGTCCATTCCCCACAACATGTAGACCACACCACTGTAGTGGGTTTCTGTTGCTGGGTTTTGGTAGCCAGGGGACTACAGGGTTGGCTTCTGTTAGAAGCTGCTAGAAGCTTCCCCTGTCCGGTGGAGCCAATGCCAGCCAGCTCCAGGATGGACTTCCTGCTGCTGGCCAAGGCCAAGCCAATCATGAGTGATAGTAACACCTCTGTGATAACATATTTAAGAAGAGAAGGTTGTGGCGCAGAAAGAATTCCAGCCAGGGAAGAGCAGAGTGAGAACGTGGGAACAACAATGTAGGCACCAAGGTCAGTGCAGAAGGNGCACTCCATGGAAGAGTGACCCATGGGACAGCAGTTTGGGAAGAACTGCTGCCCAGTGGGGTGGACTCATGCTGGAGAGGTCCATCAAGGACTGTCTCCTGTAGGAGGGACCCCACGGGAGCAGGAGAAGGACTCCTCTCCCTGAGCAGCAACAGAAAAAACAACTGAATGCAACCCCCATTTGCTGTCCCCCTGCACCGCTGGGGAGAGGAGGAAGAACATGGAAGGAGGGGTGGGGGGAAGGTATTTTTAAGACTGTTTTAAGACTGTTTTATTTCTCACTCTTTGGCTTTTATTGTGTTAGTAATAAATTTAAGTACTATTCCCACTTTGAGTCTGTTTTCTCTGTGAAGGTAATCAGTAACTGACCTCTCCCAGCTGTTATCCCCACTCTTGAATCTGTAGCTGTTTTTTCTTCTCTCTCCTCTGTCCAGTTGCAGAGGGAGAGTGAGAGAGTGGCTTTAGCAGGTATCTGGCATCCAGCCAGGGTCAATCCGCAACAATCACATAGATTGGTGTCATCACAAAGTTGGTGAGGGTGCTCTCTATTGACAGCTCTTTGAGTGAGAGCATCCAGACATTTCCTTATCCTGCTGAGTGGTCTGTCTCTCAAATCCATTTCTTTACAATTTGGGGATAAGGATGCTGTGCAGGACAGAGCTCTTCCCTTATCCACTAGCACTGTAACCCTATCATAGAAGGCCCTCAAATTTGTCATACACAACTTGTCCTTAGTGAAGCCATACTGGCTATCATCAACTGCTTCCTTATTGTCCATGTGCTTTAGCATAGATTCCAGGAGGATCTGCTCCATGATCTTACAGGGCACCACGGTGAGATTCGCTGGCTTGTCGTTCCCAAGATCTTCCTTTTTTACTTTTTTAAAGACTGGGGTTATGTTTCCCCTTTTCCACTCATTGGGAACTTCAATGGACTGTCAAGATTTCTTAAATATGATAGGTAGTGGCTTAGTTCCTTCACCAGTTCCCTCAGGACCCATGGATGCATCTCATTTGGTCCTGTGGACTTCTACACTTTCAGGTTCCTTAAGTGGTCTGGAACCTGATCTTCTCCTACAACAGGCAGTTCTTCATTTTCCAAGTCCCTCCCTTTGCGTTCTTCAACTTGGGCTATGTGGCTGGGGAACTTGCTGGTGAAAACTGAGGCAAAAATGTCATTGAATACCTCAGCCTTCTGCATGTCCTAGGTAACCAGGTTTCTCGTTTCTTTCTGGAGAAAGTCCACATTTTTCCTAGTTTTCTGTTTATCACTGGTGTATATAGAAGCTTTTCTTGTTGCCCTTGACGTCTCTGTCCAGATTTATTTCTGTTAGGGCTTTAGCTTTCCTAACCTTATCCCTGGCTATTCAGACAATTCCTCTTATTCCTCCCAGGCTACTTGTCCCTGCTTCCACTGTCTGTAGGTTTCCTTCTTGTTTTTATGTTTGTGCAGGAGTTCCTTGTTCACCCATGCAGGCCTCCTGCTGTTTTTGCCTGACTTCCTCTTTGTTGGGATGCGTCGCTCTTGAGCTTGAAGGAGGTGATCTGTGAATATCCACCAGATTTCTTGGGCCCTTGTTTCCTCCAGGGTGTTATCCCATGGTACTCTACCAAGCAGATCCTTGAAGAGGCCAAAGTCTGCTCTCCTGAGGTCGAGTGTTGCTGTGCACTCTCCTCACTGGCCTGAGGATCTTGTATACCACCATTTCATGGACACCGCAGCCCAGGCTGTGCTTGAACTTGACATGCCCCATCAGCCCTTCTTTGTTCGTGAGGACAAGGTCCAGCATAGCTCCTCTCCTCATTGGCTCTTCTGTCATTTGGAGAGGAAAGCTTTTATCAGTGCACTCAAGGAACCTCCTGGGTTGTACTCTGCATGTGCTCTGCTGTGTTGTCTCTTCAACAGGTATCAGGGTGATCAAAGCTCTCCATNGCAGGAGTTCCTTGTTCACCCATGCAGGCCTCCTGCTGTTTTTGCCTGACTTCCTCTTTGTTGGGATGCGTCGCTCTTGAGCTTGAAGGAGGTGATCTGTGAATATCCACCAGATTTCTTGGGCCCTTGTTTCCTCCAGGGTGTTATCCCATGGTACTCTACCAAGCAGATCCTTGAAGAGGCCAAAGTCTGCTCTCCTGAGGTCGAGTGTTGCTGTGCACTCTCCTCACTGGCCTGAGGATCTTGTATACCACCATTTCATGGACACCGCAGCCCAGGCTGTGCTTGAACTTGACATGCCCCATCAGCCCTTCTTTGTTCGTGAGGACAAGGTCCAGCATAGCTCCTCTCCTCATTGGCTCTTCTGTCATTTGGAGAGGAAAGCTTTTATCAGTGCACTCAAGGAACCTCCTGGGTTGTACTCTGCATGTGCTCTGCTGTGTTGTCTCTTCAACAGGTATCAGGGTGATCAAAGCTCTCCATTAGCACCAGGGCTTGTGAACATGAACTGTTTGTAGAGGACTTCATCCATTTGGTCTTCCTGGTCAGTTGAACTGTAGCAGGCCCCCAGTACAATGTCTCCTGTCCATGCCCTTCCTTTAATCCTGACCCACAAATTCTTGGTCAGCTCCTCATCCATCGCTGGATGAGGCTGTATGTTGGCTGGCTAGGTGGATAGGAACACAGTAACAAGTATCATAGAGTTTCACTGCATGAATTATTGAGCTATCATGTCTTCCAGAATTCCCAGTGAAGCCCACCATAAGAAACTGATGAACTTCAGGGAAGAGGGTTTTCTATAAGATACATTTCTCAGTAAAATTGTAGAATATCGTTGTCTGAAATCCGTTATATTGGTTGAAGGAGAGGCTGACAGAGGGGTTGATTCTCAGTATAGGTTTCAGGTTGAAGTGAGTTGCAATTTTATGTGTCTCTAAATGTAAGGGAAAGTTCCATTAGTGTCAGTGAAATCTTACAGTGGGTCAGCAGTATAAAAGAATATGCACAAGACATTCATGATTCCATTCCCATGGACTAACTAGCCAGCTTGTGAGAAAAAGAAAAAAAACCTTTTAGAAAGACAAGAATATTTCCAATACAGTGAGGCAAAAAGAAAAAAGAATTAGCACACCTGTGTAATGTTTAGTATTAAAATTCTAGAACCTCAGTCTGTACTTCTGCCATAGGAAGGGAAAACCCTTCCTTTACAAAATATGATGTTTCATAGTGGCCAGCATATTGTTTAGTGTGAGGGATGGCATCCTTTCTGTGTTGGGACCTTCACGTTTCACCTCCAGTATAACAAAATCAGCATGGAAAATATCTTGTGCTTTGAGTACAACATTCAGAAAACACTGCTTAATCCTACAGTAGGCTTCAGGTTACTGCTTATAAGTGCGTGCTTTAAATCTATTGCTTATTTTGTTTCTTGATCCCTTTTATTCCTTTCTAATGGACTGGTCCTACATGCTTCAGGGACAATTGTTACAGAACTGTTTTTTATATCTACCTATAAAGTTCATGATTCAGGCTCACACATTACAAAGAAAATATAAAAATAAATAAAAACCTATTAATTCTGGCAGAAAAGAGTAAAATAATCACAGAATAGTGGAGGCTGGAAAGGATGCCTGGCCATCATTTAGTGCAACTACTTGGTTCAAAGCAGGGTCAGCTAGAGTGTGTTGCTAAGAGCTGTGTCCCCATAGATTTTGAGCATCTGCAAGGGTGGAGGTTCCACAGTCTTTCTGGGTAAATTTTGCTAGTATTTTGCCACTCTCAGCGTAGAAATGTTTTCTGGTAAGTAGAAACAGAATTTGCTGAATTTCAGTTTGTATCCATTATGTCTTGTTCTGTTACTGGGCACTGTTAGAAAAATCTGCCTCTGTCTTTGTTACTCCCCCAACCCCAAAACCGGGTATTTATGCAAAGTGGCAAGATTTCCCCACCCTTAACTTTCTCTCTTTGAGATGAGCAATGCCATCTTCTAAGCCTCTTATGATACAGTCCAATTCCTTAGTCAGCTTTGTGTTGCTTTTCCAGAACTGCTCCAGTAGGCCCAGAACTGGACTCAAACCCCCATTTATCTCACCAGTGGTGTGTAGTGAGGAAGACTCAATTCCCTACACCTGTTGGCAATGCACTTCTCATGTTATCTAGGATATTGTTGGCCTTTTTCACCCTACGGGCTTATTTCTGGCTTAAGGTCAGTTCCCTGTCTACTAGGACCTCATCTTGTTTTCTGCTATCCTGCTGTTTGACCCCCAGTGTGTGCTGGTGTCCGGAGTTATTCCTCTCCATATTGACTTTCATGAGGTTCCTGTTTGCCGTTTTTTTCATCTAGTTGAGGTCCGCCTGAATGTCAGCACAATCTTCTAGTATATTACTCCTTCCAGTGTTGTACCATTTGTAAACTTGCTAAGGGTGCACTCTGCTTGATCATCCAGGTGATTGATGAAGGTATTAAACAGTGCTGGTCACAGTATTGTTCCACAGGGGGAACCCCCAATGGCTGACCTCCAACTAGATTTTTATGCTACTGATCAGAACCATTTGAGCCTTGGAACTCAGCCATTTTTCAGTCCACCTCTGTTGTCTCAAGCTTTCTATGTTTCATCATTTTGTCTGTGAGGATGTAGCAGGACAGACAGTTGAAAGCCTTGCAACAGTCAAGATAGACAATATCTACTGCACTCTCCTTATTCCCCGAGCCAGTTAACTCATTGTAGAAAACTACTGGATTGGTCAGTCATGATTTCATCTTCATAAAGCTATGCTGACCTCTCATGGAGGATCTTCTTGTCCTTCCTGACTTGAAAATGAGTGGTTGCTTCATCATCGAGGGATAAACATGAAACTGACTGGTTTGTAGTTCTCTAGATGTTCTCTCTTGATACCTTGGAGACAGGAATGTCTGTCAGCACCTGAGACCTCATGGACTTGTGTATTTCTGGTTTGTTTAAGTGTTCCTCAAGCTATTCCTCCTCTTCTGAGAGTCTGCTATTAAGATTTCCACTCATCCCTCACCTCACTCTTGTCTTTAGAAGACTCTGATGTTACACAGTGCTAGTTACAGAGGAAAGTATAAATTGTTAGGATGAGTGAAAAAAATATCTAACAGTGAAACCTTGTGGGTAATAGTCAAAACAGACTTAATGAAATAAATCGTAGTGAACTTCCATGTAGTGATTTTAATGAAATAAGCTTAAAGTTTGGAATGAAATGTTAAAAATTGTTGTTGGATGTTAGTTGTAATCTATCGTGTTTGCATAACTTTCCAAAAGTGCGTGGGCCTTTGCCTTCTTTGCAACTACTAAATAATTGGACCAGTGTGGGCTCTCTGCTCACTGCATTTTCTGTCAGAAAATATCTACTTGCTGCACTGTTGTTTTCTCTGTGGGCTGCAGGGTAATCTCTGCCCCAGCACCTAGAGCATTTTTTCCTCCCTTTCCCACCTGTGTGACCTTGGCATTCACAAGGCTGTTTCTTCTTCAATCCCCCCTTGCCCTTTTAAAGTATGGTTTCCCAGAAGGGCCACCAACTTGCCTTCGAGGCTTATTTGTGCCCTTCTGGGTCTGTTGATGCTGACTGGAACTGGCTATGTGTGGCATGGGGCAGCCAGGGCCTCTTCTCATAGAAGCCACTCCTGCAGCCCCCAATGAACAAATGCTGCCATGTAGACCAAGTACAATATCTAAACCAAATACCTTAAATACTGAAATATTTCTCTCATATCTGGCATTTATTCAAATTACTATTTATTCCATTTGAGGTCATACATGCATAGCAGATCTTCATATCTTCAGAGACTAAGTAGTAAGTTTTGTTTTTATTCATACCGGTCTATACCCGTGGATTTCTTAGACATGTCCCACTTGCCTTAGTCAGTTTAATCTTAAGTATGACAGCTTGAGTTAGTCATAATTTGGCCTTTAATGTATGTTTAGTATCATTCAGTTCCATGGAAATAGTTGTTTAAAAGTATTTTGAAAAATCTATTTTGTTAGTGAATTGGAAGAAATAAATAAAGGAAAAGGAGTTTCAGGCCAACTGTTATCTAGATCATGTAATAGTATGGACAAGAATAAGAACAATTAGCAAGGAAGGGAAAGCATACTTAATAAACAGAGTATTTAAAAAGTTCTGCCATGCTGTTCAGTGCTATTTCTTATTTTCCGTATTTTGTTGTAACACTAGAAATAGAGAAACTCTGTTAAAATAAAGATGATTGAAAATGACACAGCAGTATTTATAATAGTAGGTGCAGTAGGATAGCAGAAGTAGTGCTTAGGAAATGAAAAGAGGCTTTTATTTTGCTAATTTCTCTTTCTGAAGAAATTAGGAATTATAACTTTAAGCACATCTAACTAGGATTAAATAATACAGTCACTAATCCATGGGAAACTAAAACAATTGGAAATCTTTTCCCAACACGTTTATTAGAGTACAGAAACAGAGACAATGGTGGCTAAAAGTATCTTGTATGTGAACATCCCTTCATGTTCTTTTCATGAGAAAAAGCTGAATTCTGCCAGAAATACTTCATTGTATTTGATAATATCATCACAATGTCTCTGGGATAATAGTTCTTTGATCATCAGAGCCCCACTATTACCTGAAGGGTGTAATTTGATTTGTGTTTACAAAGTGAATCTTGCTGTAGTGTACTCAACTATCTCTTTTGGCCTGCTTCTGGGCCTTGATAATAAGAGTAGCTCTCATGGGGGAGGATTGGCTACTGTCTTCTGAGGTTATGGACATCTCCCCTGAAGTATATGCTAGAGAGCAAATGAAATCCACCTCCTCTTAATGGTGTGTCCATATTGTGTGGGCACAGTTTAGCCTAAATTACTAAACTAGAGCTTTTCCTTAATTATATTAAAGAAAAACGCCATACACAGTAATTTAAAGAAAGGATTTAGAAAATCTGATCCTTTTTCACTTTTGTGCTTGATTGAATGTTGTGTAATAGTTTTTCACAGTGCATTACTAGAGAGAAGGAAGCAATAATCCAGAGGACTCTAAATACTGCTTAGGAATACAGCATTAACAAATGGAGCAGTGGATTACAAGATAATTCACTCAAAATATTTAACATTTGCATATGTCTGCGTGAAGTGACTGCTGGAATATACTAGTAGGTACTGTAGGGAGAACATAACACTTGACAGGAAACATCTGCTTTAATATGCTCCAACATCAACAGGATTCTGGCAGCCCGTCTCCAGACTTCAATTCTCTGGCAATATGTACCCTTAGGTTGGTGTTCTTTTTCTGTGAGGGGATGTGAACCTGTGTACCCTGTTCAAAAAACTGTTTTTGTTTCATATCCTTGTATTCTGATTTATCTGATGTCTGCATAATAGGAAGGAAAGTGAAATACTGAGATGTTAGCTAACAGTCTAAAAAATGAGAATCACAAGGGTAAGTAAAAATTGTTGCTGTAGGAAATATGAAGCTGGGTGTGTGTAGAAAATAGCAGTCGATGATTACTGGAGAAAAGAGTTTTTGAGAGAATAATTCTGTGACTAGCATCATCTGCAGCCATGTTTCTATAGCTAGGTAGTTTCAACAGCGTGTAGGTGCTCTGATTACACTTAGGCAGGGTAAAGCTAAGCATCTTACTGTGCACTTTACATGTGGGAGCCCATCTTTTAATGCAACTTTTACATGTCAGTGTTCTGTCTGCTGATTGTCTGTTTACTCTCTGGTCACCTAGAGACAGGTTTTAAGGGGGCCTGCAGTGACAATGAGTATTCTGAGTTGTTTAAAGAAACATCTTGATGTGGTGAAGGACAGAGATGCCATGTCCTCTAAACAACCTGTCTTGGATGCAGGAAGGAGGTTGACCCTGGTAGCAAGAAACATTTTGTCTGAAGCACACCAGGAACTTTGCTTAAATCATAGAAACATGTAGGTTGGAAAAGACTCATAAGATCAATTCCAACCACTTCTCCCCATCTTCCTGTTCTTTTTCCTGTTCCTTCTCCTTTCCCCCACTTCCTTCCTTATCTCCCTCTTTTTCTTCCAGCTTTTATTTCTTCTATTCTTTTGCTAAAGCATTCCTTCTAGTTTTATCCATATTTGTTCTCTTTCTTACCTTTTACATTTTTGTGATCTTTCCCTGTTCCTCTTTTCCCATTTTTTTTACCATTCAGTTTCTCCTCCTTTTCTTCATATATATACCTGTGGCCATAGAGAAGAGCACACCACATTCCATTTGTACCTTTGTGATTATTTTCTTGAATCATTACATTACAAAGCCTGCATGGATTTTTTGTCTGTCTTTTTGTGCACAATTCTTCTGTATTGTTGATCGTGTACATTTCTTCTGTATTGTTTGTGCCAGAAGCAGTATAGGCACTGTGAATTTCTTTTTCTCTACATGTTGTCCTTTACTATTGAGTTGTAAGGGATTTTCCCAAGAAAATGACTTCTCCAAATTATAAATACATCTTTGTACATGGTTCATGCTGCATTCACTCTTTGACTGTGATTTGTTCAAGTTATGCCAGTCATGACCTCACTCTTTTTATCTTTCTTCAGTAGGATAATTCAGTCTCACTCTCTCTTATCTGAAATAGGCTTGCTATGAATTTTTTAAGACACCTCTGTCAAACTGAATCCATGTCACATACATCTAAATTAAACAGAGCAGAAGGACAGTTCTGGAATACTGCAGAAGGACAGCTGCATAAAACCTTTATGAATGTAGCTTAACATGTTTGAAACATAAAATTTCTGTATCAGCTTTCAAATATCTTCTAAATGTTTTTTTTTTTTTTACACAGATGTGACATGTTTGAGAAGACTTGTGGAGGAAAAAACAACTGTCATTGCAAGGCACAAATGTTCTTTGATTAGCTGTGCCTCTTAGTTTTACAATGTGCTTGTACTCTAGCTGCTATCTTTTCATCCCTGAATGTTTTCTAAGCAGTGGAAGTGATTTATCATTGCAGATATTTTCAAGGATATCTTTAAGGAGTTGTCTTGGTCTTTATGTTTTCTTTGATGTTGGATTTGGTATGTTTTAGTATAGTGTGGTCTATTTGACTGTTGGAGGCCCACCATATGCTTGACCATTCAGTCTTTCATTACCCTCGCCTGCACTGATGGAAACATGCTACAGTCATGACAGGCCACATTTTTATGTATGTGGGGTAAATGTTTATTCTCAATATTTTTCAGGATAGCAGCAGTCAGACCCTCAAATACTTTCTCAGTGAAAGATGAGAAATAACATACCTCAGTGTATTGCATACTTTTGAATTTTCCAGGAGAGAATTAATCTTGTGTGCAAGATTTCTTCATGAAGAAAAGGACAGAAAACATGTTAGTGTCCTGTGAAATATCAGTGTTGTCCTTTATGGTTGAATGGTGAGGGATATTAGGCAGTCCTGTGGCTTGCTTCCTTTCACTTGGCACTCAACTTAGTTTTTGGGTCTGAGAGGGATTTACTGGCCAGTTCTGGGCCTGGAGGCAGCTGTTCCCTATTGAGAATGGCAGGCTGCAGAGTAGCCTTACACAACATACTCTCATTCATAGGTAGTTGCATTCTGGCCTGTGCATGGAGAGGAGTGCTACGGCTGCATAGCTTAAAATGAGTGGCTTCATTGGTCTTGCAATGTGAAGCTTGCAGGACAGAGTCCAGAAAGGTGTATTGAGAGCTTTCCTCATTTAAGAAGAAAACAAGGGTTCAAAACTATGCAGTGCTCTGTTTCCAGCTTAGGCTTTTGCTGAAAATGAGGTTAGTTTTTCAACCAGAGTTAGTGTAGGATTTGGTGGGAAATAAATACATTCTGTAAACTTGATTCTCTAAACCACTAAGAAAAGTGTGTGTATTTGCAGTTTTAGCGAACAGGCTTAATGTGCTGTATCTGAAAAACTACCTGAGAAAAAGAAACGTTTTGCAAAATCTCCCCAGCAGGCCTTGCACTAGACAGATGTTGGGTAACAGGAAGTCCACACTTTTCTTAAAACTGCATCTGTCTTATATCTCAAAAAGTATTCAGCTGTGAATAAACAACAGGAATTCCTACAGATGTTCTCATAAAAAGTCCAACAGTGTTTTAATTAAAATAAATGGAAGGAATCCAGCAGCAAGTCAATTACAGAAGACTTTGTGAGTACTAAAGAAAGTTTGAAGGCCCCTTTTCTTTCAAGGGCTTATGCAGTCTTGCATATATACTCTTCAACCTAGAAAGGCTCCCACATAGATTAATGTGTCTGAACATGTTTTGCCTATGCTGGACAGCACAGCTGGTATCAGCCTGAGAGCAACATCTCCCATCAAAGGATTTTTTGTAAATGGGTGACACTCAGAGAGAAGGCTTCCTGCTGATTTCAAAGAAAACTTTCCTGGCACAGAATTTCAAAGGAGTATGTTTAAAATTCTGCTTCTAATCTGTATTAAAGTATAATCTTCTTACACTGCTTTACAAATTAAGAAGACAGGAGATTGTTCTTTACATTCTGTGTGTTTTGAAGAAGATCTCTGTAAAGTTGTGACAGAGCCAGGATACTTAACATTATTTGAAGAAATTTGAAAGTCCTGTTAGAACAGATCTTACTTCAGGTCATAATCACTTGAATTGTTATATTAATTTTGAAGGAGGAGAAACATTGTCTTCTATTTCCTTTTGTGGGGTAATGGAAGAGGCCTAAAATATTTCCAACATCAACAATTCTTTGATTCTGTAGTAATAGTATGTATCTGTGGCATATTGTATTTTCTTTTTCATTCTGAATTTTTTCTGTTTCTATGAACACTTATCATAAACTTGTGAAACTGCTTTTTTCCTTTCCCTTCCGAGCCAAGTCACACAGAGCACTTATTAATTTTCAGTCTCTTAAGATCCACAGAACAGTTTGCAAGAGAGAAAAAGGAGAACTAGTTAAACAAGGGAGTCCAAATTTAAATGGCATCATTAGGAAGCTGCTGGAATAAATCATATCCAACAAATGTGGACGATAAAACAATCAAATCTGTTGATGAAGTTAGGATAGCAGATGTCACTTACTGCCATTTTAGCAAGGCTTTTGAAACTGTGTCCCACAGCATTCTTGTATCCAGCTCAGGACTTTCTGGTTTGGATGGGTGGACAACTAGATAGGTAAAAGTCTGGTTTGATTGTCAGATTCAAAGGCCATTGGTTAATGAACTGGTAAAAAGTGGGCTACTGCAGGGGTCTGTTCTGTGACCTGTCCCATTTAACATCTTTACCAGTGGTCTGAAGGAGGGCGTGGAGGATACTCTAACCAAATTTAGATTGTGGGGGGTGCCTGTTGGTGTGCTGGAGAGCAGAGCCAGTAGTCACAGAATCACAGAATCATCGAGGTCGGAAGAGACCTGCAACATCATCCAGTCCAACCATCCACCCAGCACCACCCCTGTAACCCCTCAACCACTAAACCATATCACCAGGTCCAGATGAGCCTTGAACACATCCATGGATGGTGACTGCACCACTTCCCTGGGCAACCTATTCCAATACCTGACCACCCTAAGAGTGATTTTTTTTTTTTTTCCCATCGTCTAATCTGAATCTCCCCTGTTTCAACTTAAGGCCATTTCCTCTTGTTCTCTCACTGCAGGCCCAGTAGAAGAGATCAGCCTCCACCTCACTGCAACCCTCCTCTCAGGTAGTTGTAGGGAGTGATGAAGTCCCCCCTGAACCTCTTATTCTCTAGACTAAGCAAACCCTCATCCCTCAACTGTTCCTCATATGACATGTTTTCTAAACTCTTTATGAGCTTTGTTGCCCTTCTCTGGACATGTTTCTGCACCTCAGTGTCCTTTTTGAAATGAGGGGCCCAAAATTGAACACAGGATTCAAGGTGTAGTCTCATCAGTGCGGAGTATAGGAGGATGATCACACTGCCTTGTCCTGGTGGTCACACAATATTTGATACAGTCACGGGAACCTGGACAGGTGGCAGGAATGTACCACCAAGACCTAGCCAAATTCAGCAAGGACAAACCATGAGTCCTGTCCTTAAAAAGGCAGAGCCTTACAGGGATGCAAGCTGGAGCAGAGGAGCTGAGGAGCAGCTCTGCAGACACAGCCCAGGGTCCTGGTGGGCAGTGGGCTAGGCAAGGGCCAGTTTTGCGCCCTGGAATTGGAAAAGGCAGAGGCACACTGGGCTGAATAAGAATGTGGTACAGAGTGTGAGGGAGGTGATTATTCTCTGCCCACCGTGTGTGAAACCACTCCCAGATACTGTGTTTAGTTTGGGGATCCCTGCTAGAGGAAAGATGTCAGTAAATTGGAGTGAGTTCAGCATAGGATCACCAACACAAGGTGGCGTGCCTTGAGCACAGGCCCTAAAAGGAGAGGCTAGGAAACTGAGTTTGTGCAGCCTGGAGATGGATGGCTTTGGTGAGACCCAACAGCAGCTGCCTATACCTACAGAATGCCTGTCAAGAAGCTGGAGCCAGACACTTCACTTCTGTGCATGGTGGATGGATAAGAGGCAATGAAAGAGGGAAGTTGTTCAATGCTCAACTAGATAAAGCCATGAGAAACTTCATCTTATCTCATAGGTAGGAGGTTGGACTAGAGAGTTCCCATGGTCACTTCCAATCTGAATTATTTAATAATACTGTATTCCTATGAAGAGACGGGTGCTGAAAAGTCCTTATGCTACCAAAACTGTTGAGCCTGCCTGCACCCTTGCAGTCTTGCAGTTACTATGTAACAGAAAGATGATTTATAGGAAACGTTCATGTTGCCTTAAATTGTTTACATTTTAATTTAATTCTAAAGTAAGGAATTACCCATCTGGAGAAACAGAACTGTGTTTTTCCGAATTGACTTCATTCCCTGCGTGAGGGGATGGAAGTAGTATTGTAGGACCTGGGAGGTGAAGGAGAGGCTGTGGAAGCAACCTGTAACTTCTGATATGTACGTAAAGCTATTCTTTCTGTTATTTCAACAATTCAGAGTACCAATAACATAATTTGAATTGCTGTCAATATAAAGTTTTGTAACACATGTGGTGATTATATTCATATCTGGCTTGCATCTTCATCTGAGCACAGGCACAATGAACCAGCTGACCTCATTGTAATATGCCTGAAAAGGCTAAGGATTATGAACCATATATATTCCTGAGTTAATGGAGGGTCTTTTCGCTGTACTTAGTCCCTAGGATTATTGCATTTCCTGAAGAAGATCACGGGGCTTGCCAGCCTTAGTTATGACATTACTGAGGCTCACCTCAGTATCTGCAGAAGGATGTAAGGAGAATACCTCTTTGTTTTTTACACCTCGTAAATTATTATGTCACATTTCTAGTATAATAAAATATTCCTGACAGTTTCTGTAGAATAGGAGAACCTAAAAATGCTTCCTCCTTACCTTCATACACCATTTTTATTGCTGCAAAACACATGGGTTCTGTATGCAGCACTGACTGTGAAAAAAACTCAAGACTAGAACACAAAATATCCCTATTTGAGGGTGGGAAGATGTGAAAGCTTTAAGTGTTGATTGTTCCTTATTCAAGCTTTGGAGTTCTTTTTGTTTTTCTATAGTTTGTATGCTTTACAGACCCTTCTGTTATTTCTTTATTGTACTAAATACGAAGCTTTTGCCAAATCCTTAATGGACAAAGTCCACTGCTGAAATTAATTTGTGTAATTTTGTGCTCAGGTGTGTCTTATATTGATAGGTAAGCTTCACTTTCCAGGGACTGGCTTGCCTTAATCAGCTTGAGTCTTTTTGTTTGTTTCTGTTACTTTCATGCATTAAGAAGGTTGTTCCTCTGTTTCCCTACTTGCCTTATTCAGTAAAGCAGCCATAAGTCAGGCTGTTAATAGAGCATACTACAACACAACAGTGACAGCTGCTCTTCTAGATGTATATTCAAAAAACCCTGACTTTGCTTGCACAGCTGAGCTGGTCACAGGTCATTCTCTTGGGAATGGGGCAGACTGTCTAATACAGTTAGTTGCAGTCATAAAAAGAAGTGGACGGGATCTTTGTCAAAACAAAGCATAGTCTTTCTGCTGCTGAGCCATGGCAGAATTTGGAGTCTAAAATAAACTTGGAATCCTTACATGAATTACATTTATTATGTAAAAGTTCACTAAATGCTGGAAGTCACCATGCCTGATCACCATGCATTCTCTTCATCCTTTAATTTACTGACAAGGAGGAGTTAACTTACTCAATAGGCCTATAAATGCTGAAATAATAATGAAAAGAGATTCTTATGTCTCAGCCAGGAAGGGAAGGAAGGGCATGAATAATCTTAGGCATTACTGCAATACATCTGGAGAGCATGGCTACATGCTTGCCAGATGTTTGGACTTCTCTTCATTACTACTATGAACTTTGCAATCAAACCTCTGATACTCTGCGGATCTACAGTACATATGTGTGCAATTTGTCACTAGAACAGGCTCCCCAGGTGCAGCACCACATCTGCCAGAGTTCAAGGAGCTCTGGATGATTCTCAGTCATATCATTGTTAGGTCATGCTGCAAGAAGCAGGGAGTTGGAATTGGTGATCGCTATGGATCCCTTCCAACTTGAGATATTTTATGATTCTAATTTCACCTCACAGGGACTCTGAGCACTATGTCAGCTGGTATTATTATGTGAAAGACAAAATTCTTTTGGGATATATTGCTGCCAAAGTACATCTCTCTCTCGTTATATACTCACAGAAACTCATGTGTTTACTAGTTTTCTGTAGCAAAGCAGCATTTGTCTCTTGCTCTATCATTACTTTTAGCACAGCCACATCTAGATACTGTATATGTCAACAGCTGTTTCTAATCATTCTATTAGAGCTTGTGTGAAGGGGACAATGAAATGTTCACAAGGCAGGGAGCCACAGGCACTCTGTCCTGAAGGTTATACTTCTTTTGGGAGTTGACTCTTGAAATGTTTACAAAAGAGGGTGCGAAGTTACGCATTTTGGATCTGAATCTCAAACTGATGACTAAAGCAACATGAGACAGCATTTGCTGTGGAACATCGTGATGAGTACACCTGTTAACATCCCACACACTGAGGAAAACAAGCTCATAATAAAACAAGAATTACACAGACTGCATCTTCTGCAAAGCTTTCCAGTACATTTGTAACCAAGAGAAACAGCTGAAAACAAGATTAGTTACTGTAATACTTTAGAAGTTTTCAGATTTGTAAGTTTGAGCTTGTGGAAAAGTAGGTTTCAAAGACAGTCATGGCATTTTCATGAAATTGCATATTATACATGGGGAGTGTGGTATTTATGTTAAAAATTAAAAATGTTTCTCATAAATATAGCTTATGACTATAATGCATAAACAGTTTTTTACTCCAACAGATTTGGATGGGAGACCAGTGAGAATCTTCATGTTTTCATCACTTTTATTAGTTATATCTGTCGTTTGAGTTTATGAGAAGAAGTATGGGCTTTTTTGTTGATGAAACTTACTAGAATTTGGCTGTCCAAGTATGATTTATTACAACATAAAGCATGGTTTAACATCATGAGGTTGCCAAAATGTTACAGTGTGGACTAAGCAATAGTCTGTAAATTTCCTTAAAAGATTGCTCTTTTTAAAAAATTTAATTTGTCACTGTGGATCTCAGATGTGGTATGTGTACTTATGGGTGGTTTGACTGGCCTGCAGAATCTTTCTGTGATTCCAGAGAGCAATAATATAGCTATAGCAAATGTCTCCATACACTTATTGCTGAGTTGTGTTAAGAAACTAGCTTAGTCATAGATCTATTTGTAAATTGTAGAATTAAGTTCTTTAGCAGCTGCTCCTGACTGGCTTATCATTCACTGCTGGGTTGTTTTATCTCTGCAATCATCCAGTGTCATATTTTTCTTGGTATCTTTCTTCCCAAGTGCAGACTGATTTCTTAGAGAAGATGGGGTAAGGATAGCTTGTTTGTGGGCCAGTCAGCATTGGTTGTCAGACCTTGGGCACACCAGCGCTTGGCTCTTGAGTATTCCAGAATCAAGAGCTAATTCTGAACCCCTCCGAGTTAGAATCTCTAATCTTCTAGTTAGAATCCTGTATAGATTGTTCTTCAGAAACACAAGGAACTGTTGTCTAAAGTCATATGTTCTCAGGAACACTACTGTGAGCTGATCATTCTCAGATTACTTCTTCTTGTTCAAGTGAATCAAATCTCCATCAGGTACAACTAAAGCTCACTTTCCTTCATTTTGCCAAAACTGTGCACGAATATGATTTGTTTTTCTCCTTCTCCCATCATTTAGGTGGCTTAAGATGCTTGATTCATACTTGCTTTTGCCAATTTGAGGATCTTATTGGTATTGTTACCAATCTGTGAGCTGTGTGCTCCTTGTCCATTTTAAAACTCACTTTGCTCCTTTGCAAAAATTGTCTTTGTGATGGGTATCACTCAGGCAGCATAATTAGAGTTAATTTATGTTCTTGTAACTCACTGAAATGAAGTAGTGGTAGATTGTCATGCTGAGTTTACTGTAATAATACTTAACTGCAGCTTGAACTAACATGTCAGACCCTTTATTTTCTGTCCTGCAACTACCATCAAATGTGGGATGTATCAAGTCCCATATGTCACAGTTTTCAGAGAACTTTGTTCTTTGTCTCAGATCAGTCAATTCTTTGTTTCACTAGAAAGAATTGTGGAAAGCCTGGCAATATGTATTTTTTTTTTTTTTTTTAAATTTTTCAAGTGGATCATTCAGCACATTAAAAGTTTGTTGTTAATGAATGAGTGAGAGTCTTGGTAACACTTCAGCATGTCTAAGAGTATTGCCATACCTGAGACAAAATGGGCAGGGAGTCTGCTGTGTTTCTCCTGTGCCTCTTGGTAGTAGTTCAGCAACATAATTAAGCACTCGTAACTTTTGGGCTCATGAGAACTCCCAGAGATTTGAATGGAAACATGAAAACCTTTTGTAAAAGTTTATTAAAAATTAAATGGATGGAGAATATAGAAAAAAGAAATTTTGCACAAAAGTACTATTTTTTCCATTGCTTCAGTGTTTTTTCTTTTTCTCCGTTTTGTTATGTACTCGTCTCTTTTTGGCACTGACTCCTTGTATAAAACACTTGTTGTCCCATAAAGGAGAAGTTGAAGTTGTGCTGTGACTGAGTCAGCATCCCTCAGTACAAACCTCATAGGTTGCTGCTCTTCATAAATATCAGCGTGGGTGGCATGATGGAGCAAGACCACAAAAAGACATAAGAAGACATGAAAGGGAAAGAGTAAGGAAGAACTCAACTCAAAACATTCTGAATACTAGTCCAGTTAAGGAAGATACAATGCAGTTAATTCAGCAAAGCCTGAATTATGGCTGCTTCACACAGTGCAGTGTTTTTCACTGAAGCCTGCATAAGCCCATATGTCTTCATGGTATTATATAGGGCAGTGCAGAGATATCATCTAAAGTCCATCTACCTATGTGTTTGTGCTAGCAAAGCACCAAACCTGGTCTTTGAAGGAAACCAACAGGGGCACAGTGCCACACTGATGGGACCAGATTGCTTCCTGATTAACAGGTAGCTTCTTCACCCTGAGGTTACAGATACCTGAACCGTGCTCAGTTGCTCAATGTGGCATATGCCATTTGCACCTTCGGAGGTGCCTAAGGTGGGTGTATATCCAGCAGGACTTCTATCACTAGTCCTCTTCTCCCACAAAAATTTTGGCTACAGAATTTGTGGAGCTGCCCCTGAAAAAGGCTGCAGACTTTTTTCTGGTCCTTTTTCTTGTTTTTTCACATACTGTCATGTCTGTATTTTCCCTAACACACAGCAGAAAAGAACACTATTGTAACTGTGGCACTTAAAATAAATGCTTGCTCTTAGCAAACTCAGTACAGATACAGGCGTAGAGGTTGACAGTCTGGGTTAGCTTTAAACACAGGGGATTCATTCTGAATTTTATCATTCAGCGAGAGAGAAAGAAAAGATAAGTGCTGGCAATGTGAGGAGTTCAAAAGGGTAAAATTATTAATAGTTTAGAAAAGGAGTTTTACACTTAACTAGTTCCTGGTAAAAAGCACCTGATAGTCATTTCTAGCAGTTAAATGTGAATTCACATAAGACCTGATTACGTTGATTGTAATAAGAGCACAAATACTTCATCTAAAATTGAAGGTTTTCCATTATGATTAAATGAACTTTTCTTTTTTTTTTTTTTGACCTACTAATGTATTTATTACACGTAAACAAGGTAGTGGTCTTTAGTAGCTCTATTCATAGCAATCACCACTTAACCAGCATTTATTCAGGTAAATTTCATTATTATTGTGAAAAAAACTATCATCTAGTAGTTGTGTCCATTTCTGATTCCTTTCCGAAGATCCAAGATCTGCTCCAAGCTAAAATCTGTGCTGTGATTTTTTTTTTTTTAAAGCTGACAGAAGGGATTTAGGTTGTTTGGTTTGGTTTTGTCTTGTTTTTCTGGAGACTGCAAAGAACTGTGTTTTGTAGTCTGACCTACAGTGCTTTCATGCTGACAGCACTGTCTATACCATGATAGTCTGACTGAGTAGAAACAGATGCCTCACACTTACTGGCCAGTTTCCTGTCTGAATTGAGGAGCTTATGATAAAATCCAATTTTTTATGGTGGTATTTTTTTCGAGCTGTATGTCCTTGAAAAGAAGGATAGTTCTTAGTTTCTGTATGTACAAACTTCAATTAAATTGAATTAAACACAGCTCCTTAGAGAACGTTTTTGTCCTGTGGAATCTCATTGCTAAGACTCTCTATTATCATGCGGACTTCAGAGAGGAACTTACAAGCCAAAGCTGTGCTCAGGGTCTTAAAACCTAAGGCTGTATATTGGTAAAAAGTAACTTCTTAAAAGTTCTTCTGACTTCTTAAAAGTAATTTAACTTCCCAGAAAACAGATTCTTTAATGACTCGTGCTCACAAATTAAGGATGGTAACAATCTCACTGTGATAATACATATGTAACTTGCATGGTCTTGATGGTTTTAACATTGGCAGTAATTTCATGTCTTGATCACTACAATAACTTATTTGCAGCACTTGCAAGTATGGGGTAAAAAATTCAAGCTTTGCATGCCATCTGCTTTGTGTGTTTGTTAAAGGTGCATTTATCATCCCTGTTCATCAGTGAATTCTGCATCAGTGGCAGTTCACAGCAAATTAGTAAGACTAGGCTAAAGTACAGTGCCCATAAAAAGTACCCTTACGCCTCCAGCCCGTAGTGGACAGGCTTATCACATTAGTTTTGAAGGCAAAGGCAGACTCAGATATCCAGCAATACGCTGGATATTTTTGCTTTGACCGCTTACTCCCTGAAGAGCAGGGAGGAGGCAGTAGCATTCTGCAACCCTTCCTCAGAGAAGCAGAGCTGTGCTGCAGCCATTGGCCTACTTACAAATGCATTTCAGTTCTGCAGTGCTCCTCTGGCTCTGTAGCTGGCTGTGGAATTAGGCACATGAATTTACTTTTACCCCCTGGGGTGGAATCAGAAAGTTGCCTGTTGGGACTGAGACACAAATTAGTTTTGCTTTATTATGTAAATGTATCAAGTACTTTTAGAAGTGCTGCCTTTTTGATTTGTTACACAAGGTCCTTGTAACATTTGACTGAGCTATTACAGAGCCTGTGTAGGAAAACTTGTTATGAATTATGGAGCTGTGTGTTCACACTGTGACCTATAGGTGACAACAAGGAATCTGACTGCCAGGCCTCTCTGTGGGTGTTTGGGAGCCTGAGCTCCCTGGTGAGTGTTCTAATCACCCTTGTGATGGTGCAAGCCTTTTCAAGTTTGCTCCCAAGGGTGGCAGATAAAGTCCAATGAACTTGAAGGATTCAAAGTGAGATACTAAGTTTTAAATTTTTTGGTTTAGAGATTTAAAGCCAAGCACCTGGTATTCCACACAGTAGTCATAGAATCATAGAACAGAATC
>VYXB01001942.1:363967-455531 GCA_013397135.1 Pachyramphus minor | reverse complement strand
CCCCTCAGTTCAGGAAGGATATTGAGGTGTTGAAGAGCATCCAGAGAAGGGCAGCAAGGCTGGTGAAGGGTCTGGAGCACAAGTGGAGTGGCTGTGGAGTGGCTGAGGGAGCTCAGGTTGTTTAGCCGGGACAAGAGAAGACTCAGGGGAGACCTCATCACTCTCTACAACTACCTGAAAGAAGGTTGTAGCCAGGTGGGGATTGGTCTCTTCTCCCTGGCAACCTGCAGTAGGACAATAGGACAAAGTCTTAAGCTGCACCAGCAGAGATTTAGTTTGGACATTAGGAAGAAGTTCTTTACAGAAATGGTGATTGAGAATTGGAACTGGCTGCCCAGGGAGGTGGTGGATTCACTGTTCCTGGAGGTGTTTAAGAAAAGACTGGCTGTGGCACTTAGTGCCATTGTCTATTTGACACGGTGGTGTTAGGTCATAGGTTGGACTCAATTATCTCAGAGGTCTTTTCCAACCTAGTCGTTTCTGTGATTCTGTGTATTTATTGTATGGGCTGATGTGACAACCATTCCTTTCCCAAAACTGGCTATTTACCTGACATTCCCTAGCTTATGCTCTCAGTAGGGTTTGAAGCAGTATCATCCTTCCCCCAGTTCTGGCCTCTTCTCTTGCACTGATTGTGTGGTGAGCTGGTCCAAGGAACTGCGGCACAATGTCATACATCAGCTTAGTCTATGGACAGGTCAGATCCAGCCAGCTTTCTGCGAGGCTGCTTGAGCTCTTTATTAGCATGGGCCAGACCATGCCAGTGGAATGAGTGGAAGGTGCCGTAAAACCACATACTAGTATGGACATGTGCATTTGCAGGCTTCCAAAATCTACAGCTGAAATTGTTATGCATATTCTTTTGTGTTATGCAATGCTACAAAGTTATACTTCACAACCCTTATTTCTTGTGTTGGAAGTCCTAAGTAGATTATATGCTTGACTGAAGAAGCTGCAATAAATACATTTATTGAGTAGTCTTTTCCTGGTTTCCTAAGGAGGCATCATTGACAAATGGCACTCTGTGTTTCCTTCTTATGCTGGCAGTCAGATGGGCATGCATGCTGAAGCTCAGTGGTATTTTTGTGAAGGTACATGCTGCTATGACTGCAAGTTGTGCAAACTTAGCTGAATCAGCTAGCTTGAGTGCTGGTAGCAGTGCAGACAGACAGTAAGAATGCTTGAAGGGCTGAAACCTAAATTATGTTACTTACGTTACCCCTGAGCTCTGTGGCCAGCACTGAACACCTGTATCTGAGAAACTTAGGGAGTCAGAGAACTGGAAAAAAAGCTGGACTACCAGGTGTCTCAACGGAATGAACCTGCAGACCTCTCAGAGGACACAAGTGGGTCTTTCCTTTTCCTTGTCTTATTAGAGATGGACAAGAAGTGATCACAGCCCCTTTTGTTAGAAGAAATTTTCTACATACTAGAGGACTTACTTCATCTTTCTTTGTGTCTTTTCCCACCAAGATAAAATATTTTTTTAGGCCTGTCCTACACTTTTTCTTGTTTATGTTGCTTCTCTACGGCTTTCCTCATTTGGCTGTATTTTCAGATAGACTTGAAAGGAATTTCAAATGGAATCCAGTTTTCTCATTGTCCTAACCTGCTGCTTAGAATAGTGATCTAGAATATTTGAATGTATTTGGAATTTTCTGTACTTTTAAATACAACTTGTGGATGGCACTAAGCATGACAGACTCAAAGGACTTCAAAAGCGCTTGAAAGCCAGGTTTTGAATGTAACATGATTTGATAAATCAGTATACAAAAATTCAGCAAGGTGAAGTTAAAGAGGAAAGTGTAGCTCTAAGGAAAACATATGAAAGATGTCTAACACAATTTTAGTTCTCTCCCAGCTAAGCTTTTGTCTTGACTTAGCATAACATCCTTATTCCCTTACTATTAAGATGAAAACCAGTTATATAGAAAGTATCTTCTATATATATATATCTTCTATATACATTTTAGCACTACAGGAAATAAAAAAATGTACGTTGATGAATATATCAGTATTGACCTTAGACAGTACTTTCCTAAATAAGAACATGTGTTAATTTTTGGTTGGGGTGTGCTATTGTGTTGAGTTGCTCCAGGTCAGAAGCCCTGCCCTAAAATCTCTACATTAAATTTTATCTGAGTTATGAGATCCTCTGTAACCAACAGCTTTGTACTTTGCCCTGGAACACAGCACATAGCCTCAGGAGATACATACATATTATCTTTCTAGGTGGAGCAGGATTTCCAACATGCTGGTATTTGCATTGCATGTTTAACTGAACTTCGATGCAGATTTACACTTGACTGGATACTTTAGATGTCTAATCTTTTGTCTATTGTTTATTTACTACAGATCCTAATCATGAAATGATAATTTGCTTTTTTCCCCTCATTATTTTGATGACACAGCACAACTGGCACTTTCCATCACAAGGCTGCATCAGTTTCATTGCTTACAATGTGATCCCTTTTTATCTGCTTGTGAAGTGTTTGGAAAGTTTTGCAGCAGTTCTGCCTCTCTAGAAAAGTCCAACGGCCTCCACAGAGGGAGCAGGGCTCCTACTTTGTAGAAGCTGGGCTCATTTCATACTCATAAGTCTTTAGGAAGAACTATTTGTTGAGCAAAACATTTCTGTACAGACTTACACAGACTGTTATACTGTCAGCAATGGTAAAGATTGGATAATGCACTTGGAAGTTTTTAAGAGATGCTTATGAACAACATTCTGCAGTTTTTTGTGTATGGGTGGAGAATATACTCAAAAATAGAGCATAATTGACTGTTCAAGGGCATCTAATACAGCAGCATTAAAAAAATACTTGGTTAGCCACAAAAATATTCACAATACAGCCATATAGCTACCTAGAAAGTATCTTCTATAAATCAGGAAGCCTCTTCCAGGACACAGGATTGAGGAAACAGTCCTCCTTCAAATGTACAAGTCACATGAGATGTGATCAATTCACATGTCTGCCAGGAAGTTAGTGTTTACTCATATTAGGTCTTTTCCCTTTCTTCTTGTTACTATCTCATGCACAGTTACCCAGAAGCTCCTGCCATGTCCTGTGAGAAGCCATTGCCCTCTAGCTCCCAGAAAGATGTATGATCCATATACGTTATAGCACCGTACTGGTGACAGATTTCCAAAGGAATTATGCTAACACTGAAGAAAGTCCATAGAAAACATGTAATTCTATTTTATCTGAGTAAGCCAAAAGAAGAAATGAAAAAGAAGCTGCTTAAAAAATTGTTTTAACACTAGATCATAAAACAAAGAGGTCTCTGTTTTTTAAGTCTCAGCTTTCTATAGGTAAAGTGGGGAGGTATATGCACAGTACTGTGCAGAGTACTGTGTTTTATATCTTGCTTAGCTGCCTATGCATGTTTAAGGGAGTGTTTACTGGAGGCATACCTTCCCTTTACAGTAACATGAACTCATTGTGTTATTACTGCTAGTGTCATTTTTGCTGAGACCTACGCAGTAATCATCTCCCTCCCACAGCTCACAGAATCACAGCATGACTGAGGCTGGAAAGCAGCTCTGGGGATCATCTAGTCCAACTCCTGCTCAAAGCAGGGTCTCAGGAAAATCTCATTCCCTAGCTACTATAACAATTAATCTTTAGAGTATGAAATTGTATTACCTTTCTTTCAAACATATGTATAGTTTACATTGTATACTGAATAGCCATGCTTAAGCAAGCAAAACAAAGGACCCCAGCTCGTGGTAATCATGAGGACAACCTAGTCCCTGAGATAAGTACTTTGCTTCTTGGAAACTTATAAACTGTCCATGAAGGATAAAAGATACCCCTGGACAACCAAGATAACGCCAGCATCCCAGCCCTTCTAACATATATTTGAAACTTTCCCAATGTCTGTCTCCATAGATAAGTAACTATAGCAAGACCGACTCCAGAGACATCTGATCAAATGAAAAGCAAGAGGATGATGACATCATATAAATATAGTTGCTTTGCAAAGTTTTACTATGGTGAGTAAATGGTAGTGTGTGTTTGTTAAGCAGCAAATAGTCAAATCATGTTGCACCTGAATGCTTGCATTGCTTTGAATGGGATACTTCATGTGCATGAATAAAATTACTCTTGTAATTCTATGCTTTGCATCCCAGCCTCTCTCCTTAGATGGCATGGGCCAACACAATTTTTAGTTCAACTACGGCAGGTTGCCTGGGACTGCATCCAGTTGGGTTTGTAATATCTTCAAGGACAAGAGACTCCACAGCTTCTCTGGGCAGCCAGCCACTTCCAGAGTGTGACCACCTTGGCAGTATAAAAGATTTTTCTTATATTATGAACACAATAAGATTCCCCTGAAGCATCTCTTCTTCAGTTTGAACAGTCTCAGCTTTCTCAACTCACCACTGTATGGCAGATGACCATTGTTGTGGGCCTTCTTTGGATTTGCTCTCGTGTGTCCGTGTCTTGTACTGGGGAGCCCAGCCCTGGACCCAGCACTCCAGAGGTGTTTCACCAGTGATGAGTAGAGGGGAAGGGTCACCTCCCTCAACCTGCTGGCAATACTTCTCCTAATGCTGTCCAGGACACTGTTGGTCTTCTTGATCTTACTGCAGTCTTAATACAACTGTTGAATATAGTCTGTTGCCCTGTAAGAAGAGGTTAATATTTCAAAGCCATAACAAAGTGTACGATGGAGCATTCCCATATGAACAGTGGTGACAGCCCATATTCTTCAGTATTCTTATGAACTGCCTTTAAGCTATGTAGCAAGAAAAGAACAAGTACTACACATCACCTTGTGATTTGGTACAAGTACCTGGAGATGGTCTGACTGCTGTTGCTGTTCCTACACTTCAGACTTCCAGAGTAATGGCTTATGTTCCTCACCTTTGATCTCAAGTCCACAGCCCCGCTTCATCAAAGAAAGCCATTCTTGACCCTTATCAGTGGGTAAATGAAATGGCAAAAGCCTCCATCAAAAGGACTGGGGGGAAAAATATGGCAAGACTTTTTTAAAATCTCCCCCCACCCCATTTCAAGCCTTGAACATACTGCTTTCTCATTATACCCAACTCATATTTGAACAGCCCAACATATACATCATCTAGTTCACTAGATGTAGGATAAACCCTATATTGGTTTGGTAAAAATTGGAAGAGATTTTACATTAATACATAAAAACTTATCAATCTCTTTTGAATGTTGTAATACCAGGGAGAAAAGAGCAAGAATACAATATGAAAAGTCTGTCTTTTCCATGCATTAAAATTACATGACATTTCAGAATTTGTTTTTTCCCCATAGTTTATTGTTTTTATACCTCCACCGAAAGTATTTCTCCCTGAAAAGTAGCTCAATGCTCTGTGCAGATTTTTGAAGAACAATAAAGAATGAGCACAGTTTGAATAGGAGTTTAAACCACCAACAGGTTTTTGGCTAACAGCCAGTAATACACAAGATGTAGTGAAAGAAAAACAGATGAGAACAATATAGTATCAGCAGAATTTCCCTACCAGTTGAGTTTTTCTCCATAAATTTTAGTTGTAAGTGGAGAGTGAGAATGTGGTAGCCATGATCTGCATACAGAGCCCCTAGGGAACAATTTATTTGCAACAGGTAGATTTTTGTTTCTTATCTACCAACCTAATGATATGTGTCCTTTCCAGTGAAAATGCGTAGCCATAAAAGGACCCACAGAACTATTAGGCATTATGTGATGCATAAACAAATTATTTTATTAAAATTACAGGTATTTTTACAGCTATTTTGCAGAAGTTTGAAAGACTCTTAGGGTGGAATTCGTCTTGGATTGCTGAAGTCTTCTTACATTATTGACAAATGGCTTAATCCAAAACAGCTTGCTGATCCATTATCAAGACACATACACCGATTCTGAAACAAAATGTTTGGGGAACCTTAAAATGCACTTAGGCATGGGCCTAAGTGATCTTAAAAGCATGCAGGATAGAACTGATATTGAACTAATTATTTTTTTTCATCAGAAAAACTTAGAAAAATATAAAGTCCTGGTAGTTTTAAATACAAAGGCTCTAAAGGTGCAGAAACAGTAATTTTTTAAATTCATCTGCACTTGCTGCCCTGTGGCCCCACAGTAACATCAAATGTGGAAGCTGGAATAGTCTCAAGCAGTTCAGGATGAAATGGTCTCAAGAAATCTGTATGCTCATTTCAGAGCACTTCATCAGGAAGAGGAAAAAAAAGTGGAAAATCAGACTTTGCATATCCCAAAGGGCTGTCTCAATGTGAAACACACAGATGAAGTCAGCTTTGAATGAATAATAATTTGTGGGGAACCCCCTGAGTTTCTAAGTAAGTCCTTCAGGACGTCAGTACTTCAGAATTTTGCCCAAATATTTATACTTACAGTCTCTGTCTGATATCTTCATGTCAGAGGGTTATTTCTTAGGGAGCAAATCTGGTGACTACGTTCTTTGAGATCATGTCAGTACTTCTTGCATATTTGGTCTGCATTAACTGCCTCTGTGAAATGCCAAATCCTATTTTCCTCACATGCGACGGTGAAGTTGTCCTTTTCCCTTTTTTTCAGTATCACAAGATCAGAATATTCACTGAAAACTGTGTTATTTTTCCTTGTCTTTGAAAGATGGAGACAGGAAGAATGTTTACTAAATGCATATTAGGGAGGTACTTTAAATGAGTGGAAGAAATTTGTCATAAACCAGAGTGTTTAAATAATCCCATACAGCCTGTCTTAAAGGATGGATAGACTGTATGCTTTCTCATTATTTGTCCTAATGATTTCCCACACAATTAGCTGTTACTGATGTATCCTTTTATTTTTTTTCTGTAGATTAATTCTGTTCATAATTCCCCTTTTCCCTGGCTGCAGCCAACTGACACCATCTAACAGCTGACTCTGAGGAAATAATAGTGAATTTTTCTGCAGGATTCAGATGCCAGCCAACAGAAGCTTTTGGAAGAGTATTATTTGTGAAGGGACTTGCAGCACACTGTTTAAACAGAGTAAGATTGGTTTCATTTGCACTGGAGAATTACAATTTGAATATACAAATAGCCCTGAATGTTCTGCAGCTTTAAGAGATAACTTGAATATTACTTGCTCTCCCAGACAATGAGAAACACACTCTTCTGCAGAAAACAGAAAACCAGTTCAAATGCAAAGGAAACAGAATTTAATGAGAACACATAATTTTGAATAATATACATATGTACATTTTTAAACTATAACTGCCTGACAGATCAGCTTCTATGTTAGTAAATTAAAATACATTTAACGCCACATTAAATGAGTTAAAAGACTTTATTTTAAACCTCAAATGTATTTTGCAATCTGTCATATTGTGTTTATTACTTTTCATGGCAGTATTCTTGTAAAAGTCAACACGAATGAAAAACTCTCCTATACTATTTTTGCCATTTTTTAATAAAACAAGTGAGGGTGGCATCTTGGGCCTGACTTCTTCTTGTGCCTCTAGTGATTATTTTAATAAAATATATAGGTTTTATACTGCATTTTTAAAGCTGTCTCTTTGTCTTTTGTGTTCATCAATAAGGAAAAGAAAAGAATGAAAAATACAAGTATTTTTTAAGGAATTATTATTTTAAAAACAGAAAAAAATTAAGAAATGGGCAGTTTGAAGCACCCCAAGGAAAGGGATTGTCAGTCTGAAGATAAATTGCTATTTCAAGCAAAGGTGGCATAAGCCACCTTCTTGGGAGTTGTTGGCATTTCCTTTCAGTATGTTATAAAGAAAAAGAAGTATTTTCAGATGCTTTGATTTCCTGTTCCCATGTCTTCATATACATCTAGGAAAGAACATATATATAGATATATATGTAACAGTTGTCCACAATGTTGCCTTTCTTTTCTTTAAAAAAACACTGTTGTAAACATGTAAACAAACCAGCAGTTCTAATTACAAAAGTAAAACAGTTCTTCACCCTGCTCTTGGGGCATATTTGCAATCCATTGACTTTTGACTGAATTTGTAGTATGCACAGTATGTCTAATATTTAAAAGACAAGACAGATTTGAGCCATAAATAATATAATGGCTAATATGGCACCCTGCATTGCTGCTCTTTCAGTACAGATATTTCAAGCTGCTCATGCATTCCCAACAATAATGTATCGGAGCACTTCCTAAAGTGTGGTGGTAATAGTGGGCTGAGTCAGTGCAATCCACAGTACAAAGCCTGTGCTGAAATGCCTGGCAAGACTTTGCATCCTCACTGCTCTTCAGCAGCTGGCAGAGCAGAAATCTGTGAAATGATTAATGTTTGATCTGAGAGAAACAGTGTAGATGAGAGAAGAGGGAGATGATGCAAAACTTCATTTGGAGTGAAAATGAAACTCAAGTTACAAACAGTTTCTGTTATTAGAACAGTTGAGAGTTGTCAGTGCTTATCTGTAAAAGCTGGCTAAACCTCTTGCTCATTAGCATTTGCATCCATTTTCAAATTTCTTTCATATTTGGAAGTGCCTGTTGTCCAGTTTGTCACAAAATTTATATTTTGTTTAAAAAAATGTGCAAAGAGTGTCATAAAAAACCCAAACCAACATTGCTTAAAAGAGTCTGTTCAATGAAATACTTGAGTATGTGACAGTCCTGTAACTCCCACTGACTGTGGAGAGATGGAGCAGAACAGTTTCCTCAAAATCTGATTTTGAGTTTTCCATTTGATTCTTTTGAGGAACAGAGGAGGTGAATCTCCAAAAGACTGTTGTGAACAGCAACTAATGTGAACACATGAATATAAAACATTGCACAGCCATCTATCATCTCACCTCATGTTTCAACCACAATTAGGTTATGAGTCTATCAGTCTAAACCCAAGAGAGTTGAAGGGTTTAATTATTTTCCAGCAGTATTTTTACCTTTTAAGAGCTGATGTGCATGTAAAATTTTGTAATTGTTTAGAGTGTCAAAGGTGTTAGACATTGACTAGTCTGTGAATGTGTTGGTACTCTCACTAGGAATTCTAAAAGCAAAAGAGAGAATGCTAGAAAATGCTGGTGAAGTTACATTCAAAGAGAGGATTCAAAAGATTTTCATACTGCAAATCTGAGAATGAAACATTGCTTTTGACTTATTTTTCTTTGCACATTTATTTTAATAAATTTATGAAATTACAGCAGTTCCAGTCAGAATCATTGGGCATAAGAGCAAAATGATCACTTTACTAATAAACCTGTTTGGCTCCTATAATATCTGTTCTTTTTGTTTTGTACCACTTTTCTCATTAATATTGCTGATTATTGTACTGATGGCTGCATACCAAGTCTGTGGGATTCGTCCATAAGCAATCATTACTTTGCACTACAGGAGTTTGCAATTACTTTCCCAGCTTTATTCCCTGTTCTGTGGTGTTTTGTTTTTCCCTTATATGGAATGCTGAAGCATCCTATAGTAAGCACCAGTGTTGACTGTTGTCCTTATTTATTTACCACTCAGAGTGCTCCTTCTCAGCAGGTCAGGAATTGGAAAATTCGTGAATGTGGTCTTTGTAATCTGAGTAGTTTACCCAATATCATGCTTAGCAGATTTTGTGTTATTAGTGAAAACTTTGTTCCTGTGTTTCCTTTTTTAAAATATGAAATGTGAAAAGAGCAGCAAAATGGGTTTACACAAATTAGTTCTTTACAACTACAGAATATGCTTTGCAAAGTTTGGGTTGAAATCTGAACTGTCACAAAGTTCAAGTTACCTTTTTGTTGCATTTATTCCTTTTTTCAGAGCGGTCATGTATCAGCGAGAGAGTTGAGAAGAAAGACATGTAGGAGGGAAGAATAAGAAAATATGTACTTTATGAATGCTAATTTTTTACATCTGGTTTTAAAAATCATCTTAGGGTTGAAAGTGAAAAATGCCAAGCAGAACAAAAGCATCATTAGTAATTCATTGTTGCTTTCTCAGTGATCAGCTTGTTTTTACAAGCATGGCTGTATATCTGCATACATAATATGGAAACACAGTTAAAGATATAATATGCACAAAATACTGCAAGTTGAACATGCTAATGCAGTCACATAAACATTGTGATTACTAAGCCAATTGATTAGCATATGGGTAAGAGTGTGCATTTTTCTTTTTGACCAAAAAAGAAACAGAACACATCATAAAAACATGGACAATGTGACAATGTAACAATTTGGCTTGTTACCAAATAAAATCTTGTGTACTGTTCTTAATTTGTAAGACTTTCAATAGTCACAAAAGATTTATGGCAGCAATACTGCAATTACAGAAACTTTACAGTGTATTCACTCTTCTTATGCCAAGAAGTGCTACACAGCAGGTGACTTGAACAAAATCAGGTCTATCAGACACTAACCACATAAGAACAACATGCTGTGGTCTTCCTGGTATTTAACTCAGCAAAAGGGTTTCTGTGGACTTCCCAGACAAGGTACTGCAGAACAAAATTCTTTTGCTCTAAAGACACTGCTTACTCAATCAACTAAGCATTGCCCATGAATATTTCAGTGGCTATTTTAATAACCACTGATTAGTGATCAGCTGATCAGTTTCAATGTTGTGAAAAAGCCCACACTAACTCTACTTGACACATGACTGGCAGGTCTGGAAGCTGTGCTGTCAATTAAACTGCTTTGATTGAATATTTAACCTGCTCAGTAGGAAGTGCTGATGTCCCAGTGCTGTGAAACTATAGCTACCATCTTAAATTATGCAGGAATTGTCATCTGAAATAGTGTTTGAAGATCTTACCTTTTTTTTCACACTTACACAAAACTGGCATGATGAATCAACAGACGGGAGTCTTCAGGAAAAGTGAGCAATTGGATAGGAAATGGTGGAAGAACTGATGTAGCTTTTACCTGTTTTCCTTCCCCCCCCCCCCCAAAGGAATCAAATAACAGCTACCGAAATTTAAATTGTTCCAGATGCTGAAGTTTTTGCCTTTGAGCTACCACAAGTGAACACAGCCTTTAACTTACTGTTGGTGGTCTTGTTGCGACTGGTCAGGAACATGCTGAATAACTTCATAAACTGTACTAAGCATATCCTGGCCTGGGACAAAGTCAGAGCCAGGAACAGATTGACCTGAAACCTAAAAGTAGCAAAGTGTATTCCTACTGTAAGTAAAAAGAGGAAAATATTTGACAGAAATTAGACTGATAATGTAACTTATCTTTTTCTTAACTTTTCATCAATGTTTTGTGTGGCTTGAACAGGTCATGTCTATTAGTTTACATTTCATTTTCGGTAAGTATTCATCACATTTATAATAAGGCAAGTAATAGTTTTAAATTCAGTTAGCACCTCAGAAGAGGATACAACTTCTGCATTTAATACAGCAAGTACTTTATCTTAACATACTGCAAGTCAAAAAAGAAACATTTAATAAAGAAAGAAGCAGAAGAGACAGTGAAAAAGGAGAAAATATTCAGGGCATCAGTTCAGCATAAAACTCACACCAGCATGTCAAAGAGAGAGAAATGCAAACAATTTCCATAAACGAAGTAATAATGGAATTTTTCAATATCTTAAGTATATTAATCTGATCTTATGTCAATACAACAGACATACCTGGACTCCCCATCCATAAGAAATTCCTGGTCTTTCTGCCTATACCCTACCTCCAGTTCTCATTATCTCCACTTTCTTATTTTCCCCTTTCTCTATTAACCAAAACAAATTGGCAGATCAAATGCCAACTTTATCTGTAAACTACAAATCTGAGTAACTGAATATAAACCAGAGGAGTTTCTCCTGTTTCTTGAAATTTTACTGAAAATTATTATAGATTTCTTTGCTTGTTCTGTTGTCCTTGTCACTGGTCTCTCCCTTCTGACCTACCAAGGCCCCAATTCTTGCAGAATTGTGGTATGATCAGCCTAAGGGATATAGATCATAGAAGGTTTAGGTTGGAGGGGACCTTAAGGACCATCTACTTGCAGCCCCTCTCCTACCATGGGCAGGGACATCTTTCACTAGACCAGGTTGCTAAAAGTCCAATCTGATTTTGAACATTTCCAGTGATGGGAAATGTTCATTTCCACATTCACAACTGTGGCAACCTGTTCCAATGCCTCACCACCCTCACAGTAAATCATTTATTCCTAATACATAATCTAAATATACCCTCTTCAGTATAATATCAAAGTGTACTTAAGGTTGTAATTATTTAGGGCCTGATCTCTAAATTAATAAGCCTCTCACTGTCACAAACTGTGACAGATACAGTTCAGCTCCTCCGTTTTCTAAGAGCCTTTTATCTCTGCTGCTGTAAAAGTCTGTCCTAACATTTATGATAGCACTCTAGCCCTATAAATGTATATTTCAAGCATCCAACTCCATCAGAGAATTTATTAGTCTATGACTGTTTTTTTTCCTAATACTACATGTATTGTGAGTACTAATCACAGTAACAAAATAGGTGTGACAGTGTGAACCTGTAACCATGCTTTAAGAGCTCTCCCTTACCCAACCATATTGATACTTTCCAAAGGCACAAGATTCTATTGCCAGAAATTTTCTCTAGCATGGGAAAAATTGCTCTTCTGCTTCCTCCTGGTTTCCCTAAATTTTGTGGCTCTGTTTCTGATTTTTCTTTGTCCTTTTACACAACATTCAGAATCATCTCCAACTGCTATCCAGTAATCTCAGCAAATACACAATGTAAAGAAGCAGCAAATGCAGTAGGATTTTTTTTCTGCTAGCAAAATTCCTTTGCTTGTCCTGCCCTACAATACATGAAGCTAAAAAAATACTTTTTTTCTGAAATACAGCTGAAATTTGTCTTACATATTTTTTTACAATGAAAACTTTAAATGCCTCCCTGAGACTTTTCTGCACTGACAGAGTTGAATGTTGCATAAGCAGCAATATTATGGTCAAGGGAGAAAACAGCATCACAATACTTAATTTGCTTGTGTGACACAAGTGGTACAGTGTAACCCATCTACCCAATGCTACTACTAGTCTTTTAGTATAGGATAGTTGAGTGTAGATTCCTGTCTTTAGAGCTTGGTTATTCCTTACTGCACCATGTTGATACAAAGGACTGAACTAGTAATGTAGTAAAGAAAGAGTAAGTACTGGGTAAACAATAGCCATGAATATAGTGTCATACAGATAGTGTCATACACTGTAAAAAGCAACAGAAGCAAACCTACAGAAGGATTCCAGTACAGATATTTAGCACACCTTAAGAAATTGAAGAGAAACCATCTCTTTATGATGTAAAATCACATACCCTAGAACCACTGGCAAGATCAGGAAAAGCAACAAACTCATATATCCCAAAATCATCCGAAGCACTTTCATGTCCTAAAGTTAGAACAAACAAACATGGAAAAAAAGGATCAAGATGTAATACGAACCTGGAAAATAATGGCAGGCAAAGTATTTTGGCCTAATTTTTACAACATCTGAATACTGTTAATGTGATCTGCTTTAAACCACTTCCCTTAATCTCTTAAACTGGTGTAGAGTAAGTCAGGGCAGCTGCACACCTGGTGTGCACAGTGCTTGGTGATCTCCAACATCTTAGACCAAGTGAGGAGCATCTTGCTAACCTCAGTAACAGTTTTGGAAGAGACATTGGTACTGTCTTTGCTGGAAGGCTAAAGTGACCAATTTACTTTCATTTCCCATAGAAAAGAGGCCCAATCCATAAACTCTGCACATCTACCCTGTAGTGAGGCAGTACCACCTGAATCTTTTACAATGCTGACAAAAAACCCAAAGGAAACGTGATACTAATGGGTGCCAAATTATTATTTGGGACATCAGATACAGCTTGTAGTTCGGTGCAGTTAGTCTCTTTCTCTACCCTCCCACTGTCCAGGAGATCTGAGACTCTCAGTTGTCTCTTGGGCATCACTCCACAGCAAATTCTGCAGCACTAACAACAATGCTGAGATCTCGCCCTCTGATATCACTTGTTTGGGTGAAGGGCCCTCTGTGCTCAAGTGAAATTCTTACTTTCCTAAGCTTTGTATAGTTCTCTATTCTCATGCATGTAGCAGTTTACAATCTGCTCTGATGCTCTGGTAGAAAGGGATGGGAATGAAAGTGCTACCCTTCCAAAGGATGGCTGGTCTCCAGCATCTCCTGCCCAGGATCATGTGGGAAGGATAGTGTAGGGAAAAGAGACAGAAAAAACCCCCACTCTAGGTCTTGATGACAGAGAGAAAGGTAGTAAAGAATATGGTAGAAGGTTAAATATATACACTGTAATGTCATATTATTATCTCATGATTTTGTAATAATTAGTGCCATCAACATCTATAATTGTGATCTTTCCATGGTGTATCCCCTCTCACTGCTATCCCAGAATGACAATATGACAATATTTATGTCATATGGTGAGAGCAGTGGGATACAGGTGATTCTAATCTCAAAATACTGGGATTAACAGCTAGAATTCAAGCCAACAGGGTACATATTGCTGTGATCTCCAGGCATGAGCTAAACCTATGCTGACTTGTCATTTTGGTCCTAAGTAAGCTAACATAGAGGTGTGCAAGTCAAGTTAAAAACACACTTCTTTCCCTTTTCTTCTTTCTTTTTTATGTGGAGATGTTATTTTTTTTCAGGAAAGGATTTTGACCTTATGCTCATATTTCTTTCATTAGCATTACCTGAAAATGCCTGTGCCTTTCTGTAATCAGCCTCTGGCCTAGAAAACATAAACATGTTTCTCGTCAGTTTGACGTCAGAAGCCAAGGAAAGAAAATTAATATGATAAAATACATTCTCTTGATGGAAAGGATTTCAACATCTAAGAATGATTTATTTTTGTACCTGCTTTGCAGCTTCTGTTGTATCACTGAAAAGAAGAAGAAGAAGAAAAAAATTATTCCTTTTGCTCTGAGGATCCAAAAGAAGAACTGAACTGTGCCTAACATTTACATACCTTTATGTGGCTGATATCTTTTCCATAGGAATAAAAAAGTCATAGCTAGGATCAAAAATAATGAAATTCCTGTTATTACTGCAAGTGAAGATAAAGATTTTCCTTTCTGGGCCAGCTTTTCCAACCCTGTGACAAAGAAGATGAATACTGTATTTAGTTTCCTGTTCTCTACAATGACACTGAAAAATACATCTTTTGAAATTAATTTGAAGATAGTAAAGGTGCATAGAGATACAAAACAGGTACAAAATTTGGGTTCTTGTGAATTGGTAGTATTTATTTTTCCCCACAAATCTTGAACTAAGAAAGCAAGGATATGCATATCAGAAACAAGTCCAGAACAAATTGGTACCTAGAGCTAAATGAAAGTTAGTTAATATAATCCACAAATTACAGCATTACAAAAAGTAGATGTGTATTCTAACTTTAGGCATAGAGACACTGAACTACCAAGAAATGGGGTGACAGCTGAGCAGGTTGTGTTAGATGGGAGGGAAATCCTCTAAGTGGTAGGAGCTATAGAGTAGGAGGGGATAAAAGAACCACTGTACTTTTTGTAAAGATTTTCAGATCACTGACAGTCTGGTTGTTTATCAAACCCCATCAAAGCCCAATACATTATGTTTGTTTGAATTCATGACTAAATATATTTAAAACATTTCTTTCCCTTGCTCAGATCTTTTGCTGGCATATGTACTAGCAGCAGTTTTTCAGTAGGATTTACTGATACAACACAAATACAAATTGCCTAAAATTGAATACTCAAAAGCACATGGAAAACATTTGCAGTGAATTTTAAAAAGACAAGAATGTGATAGTTAGGAAGTGCCGGACATAGCTGCCTGTGCACCCTTAATTTCCTGCTTTTGCTCTGAACTGTGCAGAATTCTCATAATTAAAGGCCATGTCACAATCCATATGTGTAAATTAATGGTGCATATTTGTCAGTGCCAGCTTTATAAGAACGATTCAAATGTGTATTGTTTAGCTGGATTTATTTCCAGTACTTGAAGAACTCCTGTGCAGAGAGCTAGAGTTACTTACATCTACTTACACTCCATTATACACTGGCATGGTGCTGGCTGCATGTGCAGTAGTTATCATGAAGATTAAATATGAGGATTTCTAACCAGATGTGTCCTGAAGATAAGGGAAAATAAATCACTGCAATTTCACCAAATTTTTCATAGTCCTTCAATGTACTGCTTTCCTTAGGGGGGAAAAAAAGGCCAAATGCTGGAAAATCAGATGAGCCCTTAAAATTGTTCCTTAAAGTTAACAATTTCAAATTTAGATTAAATAAATCATATCGCCACAGGCATACCAGTGCAGAAAACAAAGACATGCTCTGCATTTAACACACCCAAGTTGACTCAACTTGAGAACTGAGCAATGGCTTGTGTAGATAATGAGATGCTTCCTCTTATTTTGAAATCTGGCTAAAACTGGGTAACTGCTTAGTGCAATTGTTGATATAATTGTAACTCATTGATGCAATTATTTAACAAAGCTTGATGCCTTTTATTTTGATGCTTGATCATTTTTAGTATTAATTAGGCAGCTCTTTATAGCACCATATAGGTGAGTTTCTATCCTTTAGCTGAGAAGTTGGGTAAGGTCTTCTGAAACATCAGAATTCCTGTTGCTGCTGAAAATGGGGTTTCTGGTATTTTGAAAGGCATAGTCCAGGCTCCATATCTAGGATTATTGGGACAGGGAAAAGGAATACCGAACAACTTTCATAGTCTTTGCTTAGTATGTTTATTCAGTTACCACCAGAATTTAGCCTGAGCAGCATCTCTGAGATTTAGCCTTCAGTGTGAATTCATACCTCTTAGAATCAGTCAGTGCTGCATTGAAAAGTGTGAGCTTGACATCTGGATTTAGTGCTATTTGAATAAGTGTCATCAAAAAGAATATGGTTATAGAGGGGGGGAAATCTTTTTACATTTTTAAATACACAGGATAAAATGTTTTAATAAGATGTATTTAAGTAAAATATTTGTAATTAGGAAATTAATTCTTTCAAGTGCAGCTTGAAGCTCTGGAGTCTTCCCTTCTTTTGGGCCTTTGAAAGGAAATCTCAGCTAAATTTCTCAACACATATTGATGAATATTCACATATATATCATAGCTTACATGAACTGCCTGGAGAAATGTCACGTTTATTTCTATTGACACAGCGCTTATTGCATTTGCTTTCACCACTAACCACAAAGTTTAGTTCTCAAGTGCAGTATTTTCATTGTAAGATTGCAACCCAGGAAATCTTTTTCATACTGAAAGATGGATTTGTGATGCATCAATAAGTCAGACAGAATGATGGACATCTGCTTTCCTTGTTTACCTAACTAACAAATGGCTGAGGTCTTTGTTCTGCACAAGTGAAATTACTTTGTCAAATTTTCTAAAGGCAATCTACTCTATCTTGTTGAACATTAATAACATACATTCCTTATCTGAAAATACTTGTATCCATCTGTACTAATAAGAAATATCACACTTCCTCAATATCTTGTTCTTCCCTGTATACTTCCAGAAATTTTCTGAAAAACTGCTTTGTTGCTCTTTAGCACAACCTGATAAGAGGAGCTGAGGTTATAGTGTAGGAGAACAGAACCTAGCAGTCAATCCAGAGATTCACAAAAATGACAGTGAAATAATTTTCATGAACATTGTAATAAAACCCCACAAAACTTCAGTCTTAGTGAGCCCTGTTCAAAGTTATGTCACAATGCAAGTAAACCTTATATTGCAAACCTTGAATGGCCAAAAGCCCATTTGTTAGCCAGACCTCAATTCTGATACATATTCTAAGAATTATCCCTTTCTATGGGGCTGACACTCCACTCAGATATTACAGTTACAGCAATGATGTTAATTTCTTACCCACAGAAGTAACGACAACTGTGAAGTGAGTTTCATCTCGTTTTCCAGTCATGTTGTTGAAAGCACGGCACATGTAATCTATCATCTTCTGGGCCACTTTATCAGATACAACTTCCAGATGGGGTCCATATTTGATTACATGAGTGGTATTGTCATCCCTTCGAATCCACGAATAAGTATTTGGTGGATTTGAATCTGCTGAACAGTCAAACAGTATAACTTCTCCCATGTCAACTGTAAACACTGCCCCTATATTCAGACCTTTATCTGACTTAACTCTAAGTCCATAGGGTCCATCTGCATTGAAAAAAAGAAAAGGAAAACACAGTGAGAAAATGAAAATCAAAGTATATAATTAAACTTTAAATGGGAGCATATCTCTAAACTTAGAGTTTTTAAGTTAGACTAGCCTTATCCAGAATCCATTCTAAGGGCTAGTCTAACTTTCAGTTCAATAACTGGATCTGTTTAGCTCAAACTACATCCACCTGATACTGGTTTATTTGCTATTTAAGGAAAAAGCACAGGTCTATGCATTGATCAGTATGATAAAAAGAATGAAAACTGAAATCAGTTGGAAAAGCTATGAAGTAAAGGAGTGTATCTTCTTCAGGGGCATATTTGATTTCTACTTCAATGCCATACTTGCATAAGTAATTTTTCTGCAAATGTAAAAGTAAATAAATTAGCCTTGGAGTATACAAACATTGACTGTAATATTTATCAGTATAAAAATTATTTAGGGAGCTATCCTACAGGTATAATATAAAGCGGATAGATAGCCTTAGACAACTTCAAAAAAAAGTTTTCCATAAATAACTGATAGAATAAACTTTAACTTTCACCCCACTTTAGTAGGCTTGTACTATTCCAACAATTAAGGCTTTTTTCCAAGAGTAAGCCCTTGTGCTGAAAGAAGACTGTGTTTCTGAATATAATTAGAAATGGCATACATTGTCCAATAGTCAAGTGTTCATTACTCAAAAAATTGAGCAGCTAGGTATTTCTAGGATAATCTTTATTGAAAAATGGGAAGGGAAGCCATATATTTAAATATTTGAGGAATATTTCCCATGTTCTTTTTATTAGATCATTTCAGATCATGGGGCTTTTATATTTTTATATGCTAAAAGGATTTTCAAGTTCTGAAACTATAGGAATTATTGCAGAGAATATAATAATCAAAATGTGCCTTATTAAATCATTTTTTTCCAGTCAAAGCTCTCTTAATTTTAATGTTGCCAATTCCATAAGGACTTATGTGAATAATCAGAAATGCCTAATATTGACAGAGTCAAAAGAAGAAAATATGAAGAATATCTGTTTGGCAGGATCCCTGAAGTTCAGTAAAGCTGCTGACAAGTGCCTCACACTGAATGGCACAGTACTGCGCCCATTGGAGACAAAGCAATCAAGTAATATTTACACCTTCCTATGATTGTCTGGAAGAATTAAGATAATGTAGCTGGGTTTGAATGTGAAATTCCCTGCTACATGAAGCTGCACACTGGTACATTTCAGACTCCACTTCTCACCAGGAAATTCAGGCCGATGTTAGAGCTTCCTCTAACGTACACTTCTATTTACCATCTGTCCTTTTTTATGAGTCATTTATTCTTTAAGCACACACAGGCCACCACCATGCAGCACAAAACAAGCCATTTTTTTTTGGTATGCCTCTGTTTTTTTCTGTTTGTGAAGACTTAGATCAGAGAATGTCTACCACACGTGACTATAGTTTAGTCCACTTTTAACCAAATGTCCATATTTCACAACATAAACTTGTCAAGCTTTTTATTTTCTGTATTTATTTCCTAGTGGCAAGCTTTTTGCAGCCTCATTTTAAGGAATGGCCAACATCATGGAAAATATTTACTTGGGAAATAAAAGACAGACTCACTTTAGCATGAATTAGTGCTACTCCCACCTACATTGCAGGGGTCACTTTGAAGAATAAAGGCATTTTTTTAAACTCTGGATGCTGGGCTGCTTCTTTACAGGCTCTGCAGTTCCTGAGTCACTTGGTTTATTGTCTCCAAGGGCCAGCTAACCCTGTAATAAGCACTTTTGTGAAGTACAGAGCACCAGCCTCTTTCAGGGGCACGCCTCTTACAGGTATTTACTTCCCCCTTTTTCAGATGGGAAAGGATAGGGGATGTACTGCTCTTTGACACTTTTCATAAATGGAATAAAGACTTTCACACAGTATTTATAGGCAGGAACAGACTTTTTTTACTTTTCAGAGCAATTTGTTGGTTCTTCCTATCCAACTTTCCTTTCTTAGAAGAATTAGCTTTTATTTTCACTGATAATATAACCTTTGATGTGTGTAAACAGAGACTAATGGTAAGAATAGCTGACTGATTTCTGTGCCCCCTCACTATAGTGGGTGATTTGACACATTTGCAAAAGAATCAGAACGGAGTTCTGATACTGTTTTATCATATCGTAACAGTGCAGCATTGAGAGGTAACACTGACAAAATAACTACACTTTTTAATGAAGCTGCAAATTGAAAGAAATCACTATAAAAACACTGACGCACAGTGGCTGGGGAAGTATGTTTGAAAAAAATAGAGAGAGGTTTTCTTAAGAAACAGTCAAATCTTGGCAAAATCTGAAAAGGGGCATTCCTTGCTGAAGTCAACACAATGATCGGGTAACACTTCTGCTTCACCTGGATCAGTTTTTTGCCTCTCCTGTGCATTGTGTACATCATCAAGGTCCCTAAACACTGGGTAGCTGACAGGTATACACAGCTTCAAGGATGATTCTGAAAAGCAGGTAATTAACCACATCTGCTCTACTAGTAAATATATTCCAGCTTTGGGAAGTCCTAAGGAAGAAAAGCCCACTTAGCTTGTTAAGTTCAACTCCGTGAATACAGTTTAACAGTTTCTGCTGCAGCCTCTAGGACAACAGCTTTACCAGTTTTGAAATAATTAGTTTCTGGGTCAGACTACTACAATAGCCATGTTCTGGTGTGCATTATCATCATAGCTAATGGAGAAGAAGAATAATACTAGTAAGAAATGGGGAAAACCCCTACTTTTGATACTTAGTAAAAAAACACAGTGACAGTCTTCATGGATCTCTCAGCTCTATGTCTTCTTTCAACATATTTTCAACATGCCTTTTGTCTCAGTAAAAACAGTTAACTAAATGACTTGTAAAATAATAAATCATCCTTTCTGAGTAACAATTTACTGCTCTATGGGAATATTTCCAATTGCTCCCTCCTATCACCATGAGACTGTTACAGTTTCCAAGCAGATGGCAGGTATTTACCGTGAGTGACCTTTTCTTTTATCACCTCCAGTAACTCCCCCGCAGCAATGACATATGGCACAGAGAGAGATCCCAGGTCCTGTTCTGGATTGTTATTGACAACTGGGAGCTGGGAGACAAACTACCTCTGCAGGAAGAGGTTGAACCAAATTGGGTGACTTCATGTAGCTCAGGAAGAAAGACCCTAATCCCCATCACTGACTTGGGCATAGACAGCAGCAAATGTATTGCCGTCTTTCAGCATTGCATTGTTTTCTCTTAACATTTTTTTTTTTCAAATCTTACATTATGTACAAAGCAAACCCTCAGTTCTGATGAATTACAAAGGACATTGTGAAAATGCAACTATTTATAATGCTATTTACACATATGGAGAAAAACTGAATCTCAAAGTTTTTGATATATACTCATTTTTGAGCTCTATATCTCAACCTCTCAAACAGTAAAATATTCCAGAAACGTGGGCACTGAAGTAACTTTGAGATTTTAAAATTCTGATAAAAAATAGGTCAAAAATAGGTTTCCAGCTTAGAAAGATTTTTCAAATTTGCTGGAATGTAGTTGAGTGAGGAAGAAGGGAGGAAGTAGTACTAGGGCTGAGACTGAAGGTCAGCAGCTTAGTACCAGACACCCATCAGTGTGATCAGTGCTCTGGAGCTGATCCTGTGCACAACAGGTCAGAAATGCAAATGCCACCCAGGCTGTGCCACAAACAAAAAGAGAAGTCTGAAAAAGAGAAGTCTGAGTAGCAACAGTGGCAGATATTTCTCTAGCTTGACCTGATTTTATTGCATTGTAAGAAGGGTGTTGGGCTGGATATAGTGACCCCAAGTTTTGTGTACGTATTGTCTGAGAAAAAGGTGTATAAGGCCCATTCCTAGCTCATCAAAATGAAAAAAAGCCATAAAGGCACTACATTCATAAACCTTTATCTCTCACTCTTAGCATTTTAAACACTTAAGTGAGCTGAAACTGTGACTGTACAAAAGCAGGCATTTAAAAATGTGATACCTTGAGGAAGAAATTATTTTTTTTTTTAAATTACAGTAATGATAAATTAAAACTCTCAGCAGTGCTGGAGCTATTTCCTTGTAAAGTGTTTTATCATGATTCCTCTGTCTAATGAGATGGAAGCTCAATTCACGTCTGCCCTGTTTAGGACTCTTTGCAGCAGCATCTTCATGTCTGCACTGTTGTCAATTTTTTAAGCTCCGCATTAGTGATCAGTTCATATCTAACAATGTCCTTGTTAATCTTTGCTCATTTAGGCAGTCTCTTTCTCTCCTCCTCGTGCAGTGTAGAGATCTTGCACACACGCTTTAGATGCAAGTCATGCCCTTACCCAATTCTTCCAAGTTATAATTAAAAAGAAATAAGTAGAAGAATGAAAGAGATGAAAGGAGGAGGAGGAAAATATTACAGTAAGAGGTGTAGGTTCTGAATTTGCTGGTTGTGCCTACCAGTTGCCAGATGATAGAGCTTGGTAAAAGCATGAGTGAGAACCAATCCTTGGCTGGACAGGAATCCTGTTCCAGTCCCTGCACTGTGCCATCCACACTGTGCCATTTGTTAAACTGGTTATATCAGAACAGGACTGGTGGTAAAGTAGGTCCTGACCCGTCTGATTTCAGCTCTTGCCTGAGAATGATAGTTCTACCCCTGAGGACATGAGGATTAGAGCATGGCAAGGTCACGTGTAGCATGTGCTACTTGCAAATTTTGGAGGCACTGGACAAAATGAGTGCCCCTTCTAAGATTTATACTATCAATTGTTGAACACTGATTAAATTGTTGCCAGAACTCAATCTATGTTCACAGTTAGTTTCTCAGGTGCCTTCATTTCCAGTAAAAATATATGGTTATCTTATGGTTAATTCTTCTGCCAACACTGGTCTTTATGCAACTCTTCTTGCTCCCTCATATTTCCCATTTGATGTAGAAAGCAAACACTCCTTTCAGTTCTAGTTTTGCTAAGCCTGACTGAGTTTCTCTTCCCCATTTCTTTACTTTTTGTTTCTTTCTAGTTTGAGATCAGTGCTCTAGGATCTGCAGGGACTGCACACAGCCTTCCACATGTGGTCTTACCTTCTGTGTGCCATTAGTATTCCATTGTTTCCCTGTTGGAAATCCTTTGCCCAACACCCTAGAGTTACATGTCTTTCTCATGCATGAATCATACTGTTAGTTCACAGCAACCTTGTGATAGCTCAATCACCCAGGCTCACTGCCTTGATTATTTCCCAATTGAACTCAATCTTCTCAGCAGAAGTTCATGTTTTTTATTCCCTAAAAGGCCATGCCCATTTATTTTTTACTAGCAAATTTCATACCAGTTCTAATACTATGCTGATGCCATTACTGGAAGTATTAAACAGGACTGGACTCCAAATGATCTTAAGGAAACCCACTAACACCAGTCCTTTAGCCTGGTACTTTCTGTGCTTAGTTTTTTCTTACTGTTGGTGTCTTCATTTTTAACAATATTTACATGTATAACCATCTGATTATTTTTTTCCTTTAAGTCCCACCTCCTCCTGAACTAAGGATGTCTACGGAATTCTTGAAGTTCCTATTTGAATTCTGCAGTTGAGACTGATCTTCATAACCACATAACATTGAGTAACTTGATTATCCTGTCGTAAGTTAGACCTTTTACAAACAAGCTCATTTTGAATGCAAGCTCACATATAATGTCGACGCAACTGTTTTCTGCCTGTTTCCATAGATAGAGGCACTCTTTACAGCTAGACCATTCCTACAAAGGTCGTAATGAATATTTCATATACTCACAATATATGGTTGGTGCAATTATTTCACTTTCCATTGCACTGACAGGGTTAGATACCAGACAGCTGTAATTCCCAATGTCTTCTTTTACGACAGGAACAATTAGAAGTGTAGCATTGTTAGATGAAAAGGTATAATTAGGGCCAGCATGGAGACGCTTCCCATTTTTCATCCACTGGTAAGTTACCCTTGTACCTTTACCCACAGTACATTTTAGGGTAATATTCCCTACATATTCCACTACTCCTGAAGATGGTTCAGTATGTACAGTTGGCTTTGTGACCGGAACTGTAAAATAAAGAGATAAGAAGAATTGTCTAAGTGACAAGCCACTATATTACAGTCTTCATTGTCAAGATGATTCAAATAGCACTCATCATTCTCACTAGAAATGACTCATACTTCAAATTTTATCTATTAAATGTGGTTAAAGGTTATAAAAGAAGGCCATACTCTCAGCTGGTGAGTGCAAGATTTGTTATAGTACTTGAATAAAACCAGACTGTTTAGATTACTGGTAATAAGATAAAGGTTGCAGTGAGGTATACCACAGCCTCCAGCTCTTGTCTCACATACAAATCACTGAGGCCACAGAAATGAAAAGAGCACAAAGCTTGACACTGCCCATGATGTATGACTTCTCAGTATGACTGCCACAACTTTGTCCACACTGGGCACCACTGGGTGATCCAGTCGTGAGGATGGCTGCAAATTGGGATGGGTTTGTCAGTTAAATGGCAGCTACAACTTTGTCATCTCAAGATGTCGTTAATCTCATTCTTCCAAGCCCAAGAGTTACAGGGCTCTCTCTGTGTAATCCATAAATTACAGTAGCCTCTTGTAATTCTTTAATTTAATTCTACCTCTTCAGCTTTTTACTTATGATATAGAAACATCAGTCAATATATTAATTTTATTTAAAGATGACATATTCTATCACTCCCTCCAGTAGCAGTAGAAAACAACACAACTTGTTAGAATTTATTCATGTATAGTTGCATTAAATAATACACTATCGTAAGTGGATATTAAGAACCAGAACTTCAAAACTATTGCAATTCTATTTTCAAAAGGAAGATACTATCTCTTACCATCAACAGCTACTTGAATCTTTTGACTTGCAGCTATTGTTCCATTTCCACGGACATTGACTTTTACAATATAATTGCCCTCATCACTGATATGCAATGGATTGATCATCAAAGATGCATTCGGTGGTACAAGAGTAAACTTGTGTTGGTATTCCAAGTCTGGAACTACTGTTTGATTTACAGAGCCAAGCAAGTATTTTGGATTACTCTGAGGCCTCTCAAAAAGCCAAATTATCTGGATTTCAGAAGCTGTAGTATTGAAATTGTAGTCAACAGCAAGATGAAGTGGTTGTCCCTCAATACCATGGATGGTATGAGATGGTATGGTCAACTTTAAGGCAGAACAAATACCTGCATAAAAGTGAAAGAACAAACAAATAAACAAATCCAAATGCCAGCTGGAAAACCTGGAAAACTTGAATGAGAAATTTTCACTGTTAAAAAACTCTCAATGTTAAAACTTACACTTTTTTGTATGGTTATAACTCAGATTTCAAGTAAGAAAGGGGCAAACCTTGGTGAAGTTGGGTCTAGCTGCAGCTTCAAAAATATAAAAAAAGCCAAAGGAAGGACTTTCTCCTGTTGAAAGTTAGGGGGAAATGAGAAAATATATATTTACAGTATTGTATAAAATATTTTCCCTTTAAAATATTTCAAATTTCTAGGTCTCACGCTCTCTATCAGACTTGGATTGCACACTCAATTTTTAGGATTTTTTTCTAGGTTGGCTCAGCTACAGAGTAACTTCTTAGTTGCTTTGCCAGTTATACTGAGAAACTGACTGAAAATGTGACAAGCAGCACTTCCATGAATGTTTGATGAAATTTGTATATAGTTATTATTGCTGACTGCTCAGTACCGGCAAGACTAAATTAAAGAAACATTACTAAGCCTGCAAAAGTCAAGTATTGAATCTCAGGAAATTAGCAGAATTGATGTTGATATCCACAAAAAAAAATTTTCAGCCACATGATTAAATCTGTTCTCCAAGAATTCTGTCTCTGTTACGGTGCAAAAAGGCCACTCCTCAGTTAATCATTGTCTTTCCCATATATTTTTTTTAATCATTTTTCATTGTGCCAGCCTGAGACATATTTAGAGAACATTATCAAAGCTTTAGTCTTGGGACTGATTGATTTTCACATGAACTTTTCCACAGAACTCAAAAGAACCGCAATGATGAAAAGCATAGACATTAATGAACTGATTTCACAACACCAATATAATTGATAGGATTTTACACATGAAGAGTTAAAGCCCAAAGAAAATTAACAGCAAAAATACCCACTTATTTTGGATGATCATTTTGAAATATTAAGGACTGAATTTTTCAAAATACATATAAACATATTTTAGTATGTTCAAGATGCAACTCCTATTGACTCCAGTTGAGGTTTAATTGCTCAGCTTTGAGTGCTCAATAATGCTGAAAAGGACACTGCAAGGGCTAAGACAAAACCCTAGGGGAAAAAAAGCGCAACCTCTTATAAGTAAGGATGTGCAAAAAAAAGTGATTTAAGTAATCTGTCTGACATTGCATAAGAGCACACTGGAGACTGAGAATGCATTGCCCAGGATAACACACAATGTTTTCACTATGTCCCATCTATTCTCTTCCTGCTACTGATCATCTTTCTTTGGACCAGATGATCCTTGAGGTCCCTTCCAACCTGGGATTCTGTGATTCTTGACAAATACCTGTAACCAAAAAGTAAATCCCCAGCTGAAGTACACAGAGTACATTTTTACCTGGAAAGCGGTGGGTAGTATGGGGAGGGCAGAGGGAGCTATGTGCAAAAAATATGTGACTGTGTTATTAAAGACTGCTAAATAATACGTGTGTAACATTTCTCAGAGGTTAATTCCCTGACAACCTTACTGCACAAATCAGATTTAAATTGCTATTGTCCAGCTGAAAAAAAGAGAGAAAGAGAGTAACTTCTCAGTAAAATCCTTCACTAAATATGTAATGCTGGAGATCTATTTTATATAACGTATCAAATACCTTTCAATTTCTATATCAACTGGAATGAAGTAAAAAACATCTCTCAGAGAGCTGGGAGATCTGTAAGTGATCAATTAGAAGATCTGTCCATACCCTTCCTCATTCTTTACACATGATGCTGCTCAATTTCTGGGTTTATTTAGCTGTCAAAAAGCGATTGTGCTGTTGGACAAGAAGCCAGTAACAGCTGCAATGTAATCATAAAATATGTAACACAAATATTTCTCACAGATCTGTTTGTGCAGAAAATTAGCAAAACCCAAGCAGGTCTTGCAAGCACCAGGGTAAGTGGGACCATCAGCATGAAAGGTAACACCATGCTGGAGCAAGAAGTAGAGAATTTTGGCTGGAAAGCTTACTTTCTTTGTAGCTAAAAACTGTGGGAATAGAAACTGCAAATTAACTTTGTTCCACTTGATTCACAGGGAAAATTGGCTCTGTGTAACAGCTTGGAAAGATATTTTGATGTGCAGTTAAGGAAATTCTTTCAGCCAAGATCAGAGGTGGTAAGGGCAGAAACTCCATTCTTACCCTGGTGTTCCTTCAGGAGTGGCTTGTTGCTCAATCTGGCTCTGCTAGCGTGATTTTGTGGACTGCCACCAGCACACAGGAGCTTCTCCATGGCTGGCAGGGCAAGGGACAAGGCAGACTGAGACTGGAGCAAGTTATTAGGTAATGGTGCTCTGTCGAAGGCAAGGGTTTTACAGGAGCACTGATGGAAGAATTCTGTTTTTTGCAGAGACCATATCTTCTGCAGTCTGGAATATTCTTTATTGAATATCTGGTGGTAGTGGATGAAAGGTTGGACTGGATGATCTCAGAGGTCCTTTCCAACCCGTCTGATTCTATGATTCTATGAAAGGGTTATCTTCTTCACCGAAAGTGTTGTCAGGCATTGGAATGGGCTGCCCGGGGAAGTGGTGGAGTCACCACCATCCTTGGGGGTACTTAGAAGACATATAGACGTTTTGATCAGGGACATACTGGTGGAATGGTAGTGTTAGATGATCTTGAGGGTCTTTTCCAACCTAAACTGTTCTATGATTCTCTTGTATAAGACTAGTCTAACTTTTAAAGTGAAGACCATTTTCACTAATCCTTGAATTAATGTTAATAGCAAAATCAAGCCAATGTGCCAAACTAAATTCATATTAATCAGACAAAAATTCCATACAATTATTCCTATCCCTACAGCCTTCCAAATACAATACATACTTTTCCAAGACAATGTAATTTCAAAAACTAGTTTTTGTTTAATGGCCATAAGGGTTATACCAAAATGACCTCCGCTTGGAGCTCAGTGATCTGTGCTTTGCTTCCATCTCACTTTGCTATCACCGTATTAGCAAGCACAACAGAATTATTGTTGACATAAAACACGGGCTGCAGTTTTAGTTTAAATAAAAACCTATGACATAATTTTGGAGTTTATGGCATAAACTGAAACCTGCCTAGCGAGGTTTTAGCATTCTCTGAATTCAACATGCACATCTCCTTGTCAAAGTGAGTTTAGGCTCTGAACTGCTTTTCATCAGTGTTCATTTAGCTCTTCAGCTCTCCAAACTCTCTGAACTCGGTGCAAAATGTCACTAGATGCGTGATAACAGTTTTTGCACTTTTTTCACTTTTTGAAAGTATGTTCATTTATGGAAAAAACCACCGCAGATATTATGGATGAGGGAAGCTGCAATTTCTAGATCTCCATTTATATCAGGAAAAACTTGGGCATACTGTTCCTCGGGTTGGGATTTTTGCCCTACAAAAAGTTCTACTGAGCTTTGTTACTGGACTTAATTTTAGCTTCTGAGGTCAATGTCTTCAGTGGGCTTTGTGTCATGTCTCCAATGCACCTGATTCTTGTAGTGATATTAAGTATGAACAGCACATTTCCCTTACTAGAAAATGTGTATATCTGAGTAAGGGTATAAGACGAGACTTCCCAGTGAACAAATGAAAAATGTCCAGTAAAGTTGTAATGTAAATAAAACACACACTTACTGTGGTTTTTGTCAATCAAAAATTTTTCATTTTTAAAGAAGAGATCCAATAACCTTCATAGAAATCTGCAACTGTTATGAAGCAAAAACTCTAGGAAACTAGACAACTTTATATAAGATTCACAAAGAAGACAGGATAAAAATTCTTCTTACAGAGGAAAGATTAGAGGATGCACTACATTTGTAATATTATATATTTCCTCTGTTGACATTTACAAAACCAATTAGATATAGAAAAAGTTAATTACAGTAGTTATAATTCCATAAATTTCTCTTAACATTTGATAGGATATTCCTGTCAAAGTCCATAGAACATCTCTTTTTTTATCCACTGCATGGATATCAAATGCACGCTTATGAGAACTTCACCTGGATACAAAACAAATGCACTATTAAGGGGGAGACATTCTTCATTTGACTAAAAATTTAATTGTGTTTTAAGTACATTTAAGTATCACATATAAATTAATTAATCATATTGAAATGAAAAATAATGTATCAGCACTGTCTCAAAATTTGTAAAGAGGTGTGTAACAGCTTTGGTATAAACTTTGGTTCAGAACCTCTCCAGCCTTACTTTTTAAAAAGAATGCACAATATATACAGTACTCAATAAATGTGACTATATATATTTGATCAATGCCCACATTTCACATATAGATTATGTATAGCACTCATTTTTGTAAGGTACTAAAACTTAAGCTCCACTCATAAAACAGGGTGCCCGTATCTGATTAAAAAGATTAAAAGCTTTTGGGCTACTTTCCTGAAATACAACATCTGAGAATACAACAGGAATAACTTTAAATTTATAAAGATAAATCTTATAAAATCAATTTCCATTTCCACAAGGATAATCAAATATAATTTATATTGTACCTTACCTACAAGCAGAAAATATATTTTGCACTGTAAGTCCCAAAAGAAGTTGGCTAAGGGGCTCCATGAAAGCATCCTGTCCCACACAAATGCCACCTTCTCCTCAGCACTAAGCCAGGGCTTGGACCTGCAGCTGCTGCTTTATTTGCTAGGGAAATCAGCAATGAGTTAACAGGCCCTATCCTGTCCCCTGCCTTATGTGATTTGAATATGTGTATACAAAGAACAAAGGGAGTGGAGCACCTGTTAGATGAGTACCCATCTTCATTGCCTCTGACTTTATCATAACCCTTCCTTGGCAGCCACAGCAAATATGACACAGAATGTAATAAATGGGGCACACAATACAAAGTACATTTAATTAATAGAAGTAAGTAAACGCACCAAGTGTACAGGTTATATAGTTATTAACTCCCCTTAGTTATAGTTTCATAAAAAACATCCTGATGCTACATGCTTCTGCTTATTTCAAACTAGAATAAGTACTCCGAATATTTTTTTCAGATAATTTCCAATGACAGCCTCTCCTTTTCTGTTACAAAAACATTAAACAGCTATTAAAGAGCCTAATTTATTTTTTTCCCCAGGACTTTTCAAGCCCTTAAATTTTCCGTACTTTTTTCCTTAACATAAGCATAACTCAGCAGAGTTCACTTCCTTTCTCTAAACAACACATGATGTCAAGTGTATACCAGGCATCTTCAAAATAAGAAAGTGGACAGCTTACTACCGTTGTTGAGCTAGCTGCTGATTATTGTTTGTACTGCATTAACTTACATCAGCTTAAAGTAATATTAATGTAGGATTTGGATTTTGTCCAAAGCTGTCACTCACCATACAAATCAGCAGCAAACCAGGCAAACCCTCCCAGACTTGTGCAGAAATAGTTTGCAACAGCAAATATTTGCAGCGACAGAGGTGGTTTATCCGTACAAAAACACACTATATTTTTTACTATACAGCACTTGGGCATGGAACAAATACTAGGCTAGACTGTATCCTGTTTTGTGCATGAGGGACTGGTAGCAAGGAATTGCCTCCCCTCCTTGTGTGCTAGGAGCAGTGGTACAGCAGGGTGCTAAGCCCCCACTAAAAGGGCTGAAATTCAATTTTTACCTTAGTTAAAGGGAGGTGAAAACACACAGATCCTTCTAGGTGCAATGTAAGACACATAAGGGTTATTTCAGGCAAACAAAACCAGAAGTACAGTGGTCCCACCAGAAATAATATCACCACCTGATGTAAGCCAGGAGATGAGGGTATTTTGCATATTCCCAAAGGCTTCCTGGGTCCATTGTCCTGGCCCTTCTGAATGTTGTTGTTTACAACCTGCTTAATCCACCTAACTGTAGGCTAGATATATCAAATCACAACCTTTTCTAAAACCCAAGTTAGGAATTACTATCTATTATTTCAACATTTATTAAAATATTTGCCACAGGTTCCAACTAATTTCTAACTGAAATGGGAGCTTTCATGTTGGCACAGAGCCTGTGGTGGTGCTTTAAATGCTGCATGTGGGCAAAAAAAAAAGAACAGATTATCAGTTATGTTTTTCAAGTGTGTCCCCCTCATTTCCACCATTTGAATAATTCTTGATGTCACTAATATGCTGCAAGTTTCTACACTGAATAACTCACACGAATGTAATGTATGCTAAAAATGCATGTTATTTTTTCTATAGAATTCTAGCTTGTGCTAGTTGTTAAATGGCATTTAGACTTTACGCAAATCAAACCTCCCTCTTTTGAATAAAAGCAATTATGTTACAACAACATTACTAGCATTCTGAACACACGTGTTTCTGCAAATTTTAACTTCGCTATATGCTAAACTAGTTAGAGGTTTCCACAGAAATAATTACATGATATGTCTAATGGTGGCCAGAAGTAATGAATTCCTGCTAAAGAAAGCCAGGAGGGGACCATCGGTCCTGACCCTCGTTTCAAAGACACCTGCTCTTACCTGACCCTACAACAACACACCGGCCAGCTGGGGGTAACTAACAACAGGATCGGGAAACATGCTGGGCTGACTTACGTGCACACTCTAGAAACTCCAGAAGGCAAGACCACCTTTTGTTCGAGGTACTACTATGCTATGGAGAATGTGTTGGTAGTTTTACTGCCGGATGTTAAGCAAAGGCTGTAAGATAAATTCTTCCTTTTCTTGCACTGATATAAAGTAGATTTAAAAAGCTACCTTTTTGTTTGTTTTCTTGTAACTGATATCTAACCAACCAAACAGAGATACAAGCCTGTTTTGGCGATGCAAAACCCCATCACCCGTGACCAGGCCCGACGCACTTGTGCATAACCCGAAATAACCCGCGGCAACGGGGAAATGCTCACTGTCTACGTGTACTTTCTAGTTTGTCTCCACAGACAAAGCTTCATTTTGTCTTCTCAAGTAACTGCTTTCAAAGCCTATACGAGCGAACCTCAGTGTCAAAACGCTCCATCAGCACACCCCAAACCCTGACCGCGCCCCGCCGGGAGGAGCCGCCCCAGAGGTGCCGAGGCGCGCCGTCGATCCGCGGCGGAAGAGACCTTCCCCTCCCGAGCCCTCCCGGCCTCCCGACCGCGCTGCCGGGGGTTGTAGTCGGGCGCCGCCGCCGCAGAACTACCGCTCCCAGGGAGCCGCGGGCGGGCGCGGTCAGGTGGCGACCAACATGGCTCCGCCGTGCCCCGGCGCCGCGCGGGGCCGCTGAGCGCTGTCGGGGGGGCGGCGGGGCCATCATGCAGAAGATCAAGTCGCTGATGACCCGCCAGGTAAGCGGCTCCTCTAAGGGGGGTTTCTCCGCAAGGTTCACGGGCTCTCCTCGGGGCCGCCGTGCCCGGGCCCCTTGGAGGGCCAGCGAGGCGCAGGCATCGCCTTCTGCCCGGCTGCCCGGCGAGGGAGGGCGTGGGGCGTATGAGCTCTCTCTCGGGGCACAGGCATCCACCTTGTTTTTCTCTTTACACCAAAAAATGGAAGCGTGCACAGGTGCCAGCGCGTAGCTGTGTCACACCAGACTAATCGGTGTTGGAGATGACAGGGCCGGCCTGTATCAGGTTCCCTTTTTGACATACAGTTTTGGAGCGCTGGGCTATGTCTCGGTAGCGTGGCTTTGTCTGACAGCAACGCTTTCGGTCCAAAGGGAGGCGAGGCTGTGGGGGTGCCGGAGACGTATTTGGGTGGGCGCATATTGAATGTGTGCCAGAGCACTCGGTGTGTGTCTGACACCCCACTGCTGTGTAGCAGTTGTACCAGTGGTCTTTAGGATTATGTAGATCTAAGCCTGCGTTTGGACCAGTATTTCTAAGGTTGAGAGCCTTTTTAAAGAAGTGTATCAGCAGAACATTTGATCATTCACATATATGAAATACATCTGAAATGAAGCCTGTTTGTCCATGTGTCTAGACTGGATAACTTAAATAATCACTTGTGTCACCTACCACATCAAATATTCTAGATAGTTATAGGAAATGATGAGAAGGTCAGAAACTTTTCTTTTTTAAACTATGTCCTCAGAGTCATGATGCTTATGCAGGAGGCAGGGCTTAAAAATGAACACTGGCGTAGAAGTGGAATTTGCAAAATAATCTGTGTCCCTTCAGTATCAGGATACTTGATCAGTTTACAGCTTGACTAAGAAAAGTGTTGGGAGGTCTGCCCAGTGAGATGTTGTGGTCTGAAAATGATGTGGTTTAAACAATTTTCAGTCTTTGGAAAGGATAAAGTTCCATTTAGCATTTGATAAGTGAAACTTTAATTGCTTCCAGAGAAAAGCTGCTAGTACTGCTGATTTTTGAAGAGATATGTGAAGGATTTTGTGTGAAGTACGAGAAGCTGCAGCAGTTGCTTTGTTAGTTCCTTACTTTGAATTTCTGTTGTACAGAGGTGAGTCACCTCTGATGGTGGTAACTGGAAAGGGAGGATGTTTTGAAATGATGCATAATGAAATCTGAGAATCAAAACCAAAATGAAGAGGTTTTGCATCCTGGGAAGATGCAACAATTGTAAAATATAGTAGTTACAACAGAAGTGATCTTCCGCACTTTAGCGTTGTCCTTTTCAAAGGACAAATACAAAACTTTTCTCGTCGTAAACTCACATAGTAGTTTTGCAGAGGTCCTTTTGTTTCAAAGAAATATCAGTACCTAGGGCCTGAAAGGGGCTTGGAAAAAAACTGTTAGCATCAACTGCAGGAGTAGTTAGGTTTTTTGGACGCACATTCATTTTAAAATTTAAAGTAATGTCTGGAAGTTGAGAGGAGGATCTAAATAAACTTTATTAAGAGAGTGTTAGTGAACTGCACTGAAAAGGTGCATATTGCAGTATAAAGTTGGAAATGCTTAGATGTTTGAGGAGCATAATTTATAGACCAATGGTCTTGTTATATGTTTCTAAAATGAGGTCTTAGCCTTCCAGCCACATGTCAGAGTATTTGTCAAAGGACTTATAGGTATCTATTCAACATCAGGTAAGACTTGTGCAGTTTGATTGCAAGATATGTAAAGTAATCAATCTTAACTGATTATTAAAATTCTCTTACAGGGTCTAAGAAGTCCTCAGGAGAGTGTTAATGACCTCAGTCCTATTGAAAGCTTTCGGATTCCTACTAAGGTATGATACATCTCTCCACTCCCATGCCCTTCATTTTTATTTTTTCATTTCATAGTTTGATAACACTTAGTTGTGTCTTTTTTTTATTAAACACAAGGTTTGCTGTTGTTCTTGTTGAGAGCTTTATTTCTTGCTGAAAATGTTTTATTTTATGAAAGAATTAAGAGCTGTGAGACAAATCAGTTCACCAACTTTGAATGAACTTGCATGAAAATTTCTTTCTTGAAACTTCTGAGTTGTCATTGGATGCTGATCTTAATATCATCTAGGTTTCTTGCTGGAGCAAATTAAAAAAAAAGGAGAAACAAAAATGCCTTTTTTAATGTTTGCTTTGGAAAGTGGATACTGTATGGGTAGCCTGTATGGTTCTGGTCTTGATATGCTGTATGTATATTTTGTAGTTTCATGGTTTTGATCTTCAGCATATATAATTAACCTCATGTTCTGTTTTAAAAGTTGTATCTTTATAATAAGAATAGCTTTTGGCATTTTATGGGTCTCAATACTTAACTAATGGCAGCTCACTCTTGTCTCACAATTCATGCTGAATAACCTGTCTGTCGGGAACAATTGCCACAATATTTGACTGTTCCTTATACCCTTTTGATCTGAGTGGATGATTCACAAGACTTCTGTGGAATTAATCTATTACTTTCCCCTGATTTGGGCTTTGCCTTTAACCAATAAGATATTTAAGTTACTGACTTGAATTTGGATGGCCATTTTACAATAAAAAACCAACCCAAAAGACTGCCTGTGTTTCTTTGCCTCTATATAAGTACTGTGTAATATGGTGCTTATGCTGAGGCCAACCAGAAAATCAGCATTACTGTATGTTTAAAATATCAAGTAAGAATCTAAATTGGTACACTATACTGTGTTAAACAGTGGTGAATATACTGATAGCAAAGAGCAAAAGTATTCAGTTGCAGTGATGTTGAAAGAACTGTCTTATTTCCATGGCTTAGATTTCAGAATTGCAGATTCTTGCCACACACTGAGCATCCAGTTTCAAACTGTGTTTTTAACCAAGTTGACTCTTCATGTAAAACTAGATGCAGGGTATCTTGGCTAGATTTCCATACTGTAATAGTTTGATGTTATGTGTCTGGTAAGTATAAGCTGTGTATCAACAACAATGTGAAATCAAATACTTCTCCGTAATTTGTATTTTTTCATACATTTATATCAAACATTTGCAATGTGAAAAAATTATCTGCAGCTGTCCTGCAAACAGAAATCTGGGCCTGAAAAACGAATTAAAAGTTCCAATGTTGATTGCATCAACATTGGAACTTTTAATCTGGTTACTTTTTTTTTAGAGTTGATAGAATTAGAGTGTTATTCTCTCCTGTGCCACAGAATAAAGCTTTTATATTTTTCAGTCTTGTAATATTTCGGGTATATTTAGATTAGATGTTAGGAAGAAATGTGAGGGTGCTGAGGCACTGGAACAGGTTGCCCAGAGAAGTTGTGGATGCCCTAACCCTGGTAGTGTGTAAGGCCAGGTCAGATGAGGCCCTGAGCAACTTGATCTAGTGGTATTCTTGCCCATGGCAGGGGGGTTGTAATTAGATGATCTTTATGGTTCCCTCTAACCCAAACCATTTTGTAATTCTATGATTATGTTTTTTTCCTTCAAAAATATTTTAAGTGACTAGTTCTCAAAATAACAACTATATTGAGAATATACATTCTATATTTGGAATATAGATTCAGAGTTGCTTTTACTTCCTCAGAAAGCTGTATTGAATGAAACTTCTATAAATCTGAGTGGTTATTTGATTGTCTGGATGATGCTCTTAGTCATATGGTTTATATTCAGGTAGTCCTGCAAGGAGCTGGGAATTGNTTTTAAGTGACTAGTTCTCAAAATAACAACTATATTGAGAATATACATTCTATATTTGGAATATAGATTCAGAGTTGCTTTTATTTCCTCAGAAAGCTGTATTGAATGAAAAATCTGAGTGGTTATTTGATTGTCTGGATGATGCTCTTAGTCATATGGTTTATATTCAGGTAGTCCTGCAAGGAGCTGGGAATTGGACTTGATGATCCTTATGCGTCCCTTCCAACTTGAGCCATTCTGTGATTCTGAGAGAATGATGAATAAAACTACTGTGCTTTGATCAGTTTAACTTCTGTCTAGGCTCCCAAGCCATTTGTCATAGTAACTTTACTTCCAGCTCATTTCTTTAAGAGAAATGATTTACATTGTCATGCCTCCTTAGCTTTGTTAAAGCCTTTATTGTGGGATTTTACTTTTTGAGTGATGAGACATCAGATGAGGCACAGTAATATGTTTCCTGTCAGTATATGATCAGATATGCTGAAAACAGGAATTTTGAGGGTTCGGAAGAGGGAGATATTGTCTCTGTTTGTGGTATGAGTAATGTCAAGGAGGTTGAGTTTCAGTGCTGCACAGAAATTGAAAGTCATTGAGCTTTTGGATATTGGTATTTATTTTGATCTAAAGCTGTATTCAGTGCCATGGCAACGTACTGATGTCACAAAACAGAATTGCATTATAATTGTAGGATCAGGCAGCTTTGCTGGATATAATCTAATGCCTCTCAATAATTATTGTATTTTAATGGACAGGTTTGGTAAAGAGAATTCCCTTTTGAAAGCAAGAGTAAAGACTTAGGAAAAGGTGCAGATTTTTAAAGGCAATGCATAACTTTGTACTGTTTCAAGCTGCTACTTGAACACAAATGTTGTTCCTTGCTGCCCTGTTTTTATAACTGTTTTGGTTTATATCTTGAATCATGAAAGTCTCAAGATGTTTTGCTGACAGAATGGTTATGATGCTGCACTTTCATCGTCACACTTCCACGTTTGAATTCGTATCTCCAGATTGATTTAGGGCAAGTGTTACTGAAAGCTTCAAAAAACTGTGTTAAAGCTGTGGAGGGGTATGCAGAGTGAAAGGCTGCAGGGCCAGCATGAATTACTGGAAAAAGCACAAGCCATTGATAGATGATGCCGATTCTGGGAACAAAAGCATGCTTTTGAGATGAGGGACTGTCACACTAGTTTGAAGGTCAAATGGGAAATATGGAGCACAGGAAGAAGAACATGTTGATATTGCATCTCTTAATGGCAAACCCAGCAAAATTCCTTTGGGTGTTGATGTCTGAAGGTTGTTAGTTTACTGACTGCTTGCTGGCCAGGATGTTGAATGATGATTGTGCTTCTCAATTTTTTATTTTTAAGGAATGAAATTATTTGGTGTCTGGATATTTTACTGAACGCACTCACATCAACCAATACTCCAATACGTACTGCAACTATCTTGAAAAATTTCAATTTGCTTCCATCACATGAAGCCAAATCACTAGCAAACTTGCTTTACTGTATGTTGCAATACAGACTCATACAGCCAACTCACACAGAGAAGTATCTGTATAATAGTAATTGTATCATAGTAAGGCATAAGTGTATAATAGTTTAAGTATGTGTTAGTGTCTGCGGAGAACTGCTGGGCTGGATATGACAGGTTGACCAGAGAAGTGGATGCCCCATCCCTGAAGGTGCTCAAGGCCAGACTGGATGGGGCTCTGAGCAACTTGGTCTAGTGAAAGGTGGGTTGGAATTAGATGGTCTCTACCAATCCAAACCATTCCGTGATTCTGTGATGATTCTGTGATGTCTAGAAGAGAAAGTTGTTTGCAGAAAGACTTAGTATCTTTTTTGTCTGAGATACCTTACTTCATTGCTATGCCTTGATCGCCCTGGTGAACTGTAATTCTTTTTGAACCGTTCTGGAATTGTCAGCTTTGTTGTTTCCCAAGCTGATAACTGTTTTGCTTAGCAGATTCTGTCACAAAAGGGTGAGATAGGTATTTTGTATGCTTGAATTCAAGTGTGTGGGGTTAATGATGAGTTGACTTTGAATTAGATTATGTTTATTTTGATGATAATCAGCTCATAGACAATGTACAAATATTATTTGACTTTGTGGCTCATGGTGGTAAACAACACCAAAAGTTTATTTGTAAATGCTTTTTCTATAGATATAGAAGTGTGGCTTTGTTAGTCTGTGGGGGCTTCTATTTTCCCAGCAGTAGCTGAATGGTTTAAAGGAGTGCATTAAGTGGTGGTGTGGCTAATAGTTGTTCTATGTATCAGCTTTGTTGTTCTCTCCATCAGGAGAGCTGTTTTCACAGTTTGTTTTGGTTGAGTGAGAGCTTTTTCTCTATACATACTGAAGGAGGAAAGATCAAAAGAAACTTCTGGGCATTTCCCACATATGGGGGAAGGCAGGAGAGAAGAAAGGAGGGAAAACAAAATGAGTTTATGGATATAGTTATATATACATTATAGAACACATATTTCTTTTTTACATTTTTTTATTTCATAGTGGTAGGATGTTGCAGTATACCTGCTGATTGAATCTGTTGAGCAGGATCTGTTGAATCCTGGTATTTAGGATTAGCTTTTAACAGAACTATTATTGCTCTTCAAAATGGAAGGATATAAATCTACACTATATTCATTGGTGTGTTTTTGTCTCATGACAAAGAGAAGGAGGCTGTGTCCAAGGGAGTATAGAACAGACTTGGCCCCTGGCACTCTCTGGGTAGAGATGCATAGGCTGTTTCTGAACTTCAGCTTCTAAATAGATTAGAAATTGTTTAGGTTTTTTTTTTTTTTTAATCTGAATAGTATCAGTTGCCTTTTTTCAATGTCTTCACTTCCCAGGTCTTTTAGTTGATAGTGACTGGAATGCAGAAGGTGTTTGCTTCGACTCCCTATCAGTAATGCTTCATTCAACAGAGTAATACTGGCTTTGCTGTTACAGGTAGCATAGAATACAAGGAGAGTGGGAGTGTGATGCACTGGGAAATAGCTGGGTAGTCATCTAAAACTTGCTGAACTGCATTTCATATGAGTCTGCAATGAGATGACTCTTCTGAAATATATTTCAAGGAATTGCCACAGGCTCCTAGATCGTAAACTTCTATTTCCATGCAACAGGAAGGCAAAATGATGTGAGAAGTGTGTGGATGCAAGCATTGTGTTTTATTTAGCAATGGCTTCTTCCAAGTATATAAAGTGATCAGACTGATAGGGTTTTTCTTTTTATTTTCCCTCCCCAGATGTTGTCTTTCACTGATCTATTTAGAGGGCATGATGAAGAGACCTGCTGCTGAGGGTTGCACTGATGGCAACTTAATAGGATAAATTATATTCCCATGAAAGTATGATCCAAAGTACTGGGTGGGGGGGCAAGCACAGTTGGCATCACAAGTGACACAAGTTTTACGGAGGAGGTGAAGTCTCTTGCTGAAGAAAACTTTGGAAAAAGGAGTAGCCCATGACACAGCTTCTTAGATGGCTGTTGGCCCTTTATTGCTTGGAGAGATCCAACTGCCGAATGTGTGTATTAACCTGGGCAGGTGAATTGAAGTGACTACTGTTAGGTCCACCTTGCCAATATGCTGCTCTTCCTCATCTGCTATATATCTAATTGATTCAGTTTCTACAAAGTTCTCTGCATGATTATTATCATATGATTCCCTCTGTTGCAATTTTTAAAATTCAGAATAGCACTTGGAATTGCTGAATTAACATAAAATTTACTATGAAGTATGTTTTAATGATGACTTTTTTTTACAGACAGATACTTAAGTATAGTTAAAGGTTTATATATATAAAGGTTTATATATAGTTAAAGGCAATAGTTAAAGGTTTTGAGGTGGAAAAATGCTTTGATGGATTCAATAGGCCTTCCTTCTTTCCCTCTGCAAAGTGTGTGAGTACAAGCTCCACAGTGCTAAATCTGGACTTTGCTGAGGCCCCTGAAACTATGGGCTTATTTATATTTAATAAAATTGTTTTTACATCTAATTGAAGAGATGAGGAAAATTGAGTATCAGCAAATAAACTGTAGCCAAGGCTGGTTTCTTCCTTCAGTGGTGAGTGAATACATTGGCCTTCAGCATATTAGTTCCTTGAAACTAGTGGAGCATAATGTATTGGAAGGTGCAGGTTATCATGGCATAAAGTCTGGTGGCAGATAGTGTAATTTATATGCGAGCTAAAGCTTATCCTGGAGAGTTATCTCATTAGACTGCCTTTCTAAAAAAATATGCAATATAAATAAAAACCTTGTCCATTTAAAAAATATTTTTCTGAGTAGTATTTTGGCAAGAAACATGGAGATGAATGGTCTTTCTGAGGCAGGATAAAATGCTTTCTTAGCAATTTTCCTAGTCATATCAACATCAGCTTTGTTTGTCTTGGAAACTGTGGTGTTCTGTGACAGCAAAAAGGTCATTTATAAGGCTTCATTGAAATGCTAATATTAAAAACACCCCTCCAATTCATTACCACATGGGTCCAAATCCAGAATATGTGTCCACAATGGCTTTCTTAATACATCTTTATCAGATGTCAGTTAATCAATAATATCAACATAGTCTTTCACCAACATGACAAGATATCAGTGGTGCAGATTTAAAATGATCCTGAGGATTTCTCTTGGGTTTAGTTTTTAATCCTTTTTTAGCAGACAGCAATGCAGGAACTTGTAGGCAAATATCAGATAATAAATTGGATGATTCCATTTGCAGGGGTTCAGTGGAGCCTGTTTCGTGTCTTGGATAATTTTTAATTTTAGTTTCATATAGCTAATACTAAATCTAAGATGTGAAGCTGATTTATAGAGGGATGTACCGTATAAAGCTATGATTTGTTAAGGAGCCCAGAGGGAAATAATTTTTGTTTGTTTTAAGGGACAGGAATGCATATGATTAGTTAATAGCTTCATTGCTTTCTAAATTAAATGAATGCAAAAGTGGTATGCCATTGAGGTTGAATGTGTGTGTCCTCTGCCAATCCTTGTGCCCTCATGTGAGGGAAACTTCAAACCACAGATAAAAAGTTGATTGGTTCCTTGTTTCTCTCTCGGTCTGTTGGTGCAGTCCATGCCCTCCCTCGTTCACCTGCTGCCGGTGTGTGCCCTTGGGCGGTGGGTCGCTGCGTTCACCTGCTCTGGTGGCAGAGACTGCATCAGGCGTTTCAGACGAGGTCCGAGGCGCCTGGGGCCGCCCGGGAGAGGAAGACTGTGTCTCCGAGGGCTGTTCTCCGAGTTACCCACTGCCCCATCGCGGCTCGAAGCCGCCTTCCAGCTGCGGCCTCGCCCGCGGCCCAGCGGGTGGCGCCCGAGCACCGCCCGCTCCTACAGCCTCGGCTGTGGCCGCTCGCATCTCGAAATCCGCTGGAAATCTTTTTTTTTTTCTTTCTTTCTGTGTATCAGAGCCACTGCTTTTTGTCTGTCCCCCTTTTATGTATTCTTCTTTTTTCTCTCACCCCGACCCCCCCTCCTCCTCTCTTCCGGTGAAGAGGTATTTCAGAGAGCAGCGGCTCCTTCTGATGCTCTTCCAAACCATGCAGGCTTCACCCCTTGGCTGCCTCCAACTGTGTAGAGAAAGCAGCACCTTGCTTGCATTAAATGTGTCACGTTGGCTTACAACGTGTACACATTGACCTTGTTTCAGTTAATGTACCAAAGAAGCAACTTAGTGGTTGTTTAGTCAATTAATCTAGAATCTGATGCCTCTAGCTGGTGAAATAAGCCCTTGAGCTCTTGGTGATGAAAACATGGGCACCTTATCCCACTGTAACAACCTGGCACTGTTGGGAGGCTCAGGGTCATTATGGGACTTCTCAGTCCTGTGGATTGATTCACCAGAGTTTGACTGCATGATCAAGCAATTTGATCCATTTAATCTTTATTTTTGATGGAAGAATATCCTTTCACTTCTCCCTGTAGAGTGTCTGATGAAGGATTTTTCATTCCTTTGGTGGGAACAACATCTGGGAGAGGACCAGTATTAGTTGCAATGTCCAGTGCGGGAGGGAGAGGCTCAGTTCTTGGTTTGGTACCCACTGGTAGCAGGTGGGTCATTGAGAAGACTGAGGGGAGATCATGACAGCAAGGAGGGGAATGCTTACCTCTTGAATATTAACTTTCAGAAAGCTGACAGTACATCTGTGTAAAAAATCTGAGAGCCAAAATCTGAGAGCTGTTTATCTTGTGCAAAGAAGGCAGGTCTGTTCTGGGTTTACCTGTAAAAAATTCAAGTTTTAACGACATGACTTTTATTTCAATGAATTGTGAGGGCTGAATTGGAAAGCTATACATTCGTAGTGTCACTGTCTACCTTACATTGGCAAAGAGGGTTCTTCTGATTTTAAAAATGCAGATTTTATTTGTTTAGGTTTTGCTTTTTTTTTTTTTCTTCTGAGAAATAGCCTGCCAGTTTATTTTTAGTTTATTATGAGAATTTCTAAACTTCAGGAGGAAAAATCTGTGGACTCAACATGCATTTGTGCCATAAATGTATTGATGAAGAAGTGTTTAAGTGAGCTGCAACATTGAAATCTGTACTATGATTTCTGAAATGTTTTGGATATCTTGCTGTCCCTTATGGGAAGAACAAGCCACAGCATACTCAGCTTTCTGTTTTTTTGCCACTGCTTCTTGTACAAATGTTGTAAATGGCTTTTGAAAGATTTTTGTTTTGCTAAAACATTGTTTTTGTTAGGATGTGTTATTACATTAAGGAAATCCTTTTATGTTTTGTTCAGGAGGAGCTCAGAGAACTACATGAAGAACCAACTGATCCTCAGGCACAGCAGGAAATAATTAACAGCATTGAAGAAGTTTATTTTTCCAATGATTCCTTTGATATTGTGAAGTATGAGTTAGAGGTAAGCTTTTCTTTGCTTAAGAGAAAAGGCAGCAGCATAACAAAAAATGAAGATCAAAAATATGTTTATTTCAATGAGCTATTTTTTCTTTTGTTTCTTATATCTTGTGTTAGTATGAAACTGTACCCTCCTACATCATGTTGCCGTTCTAGCATATAGTATTGGTGCAGACTCTTTTAATGTGGTAGCATTAATATCAGTTGTGCTAACAGACACTTCATAATTTAAACTATAGTGAAAAAACAGTTCACGGGAAAAAAGTCCATTCTATATTTTGTGTATTTTTCTTTTTAGCAAACTAACTGAGACATAATAATTTCCATGTTGGGAAGGTTGTGTGTATATATGTATATATATGGCTTAAAATAAAGTAACATTGAGGTTATATAATATCATACTATGATATTATATGAGGCAATTATGATAATACATTGCAGATCTTACTACTAATTGATTTCAGTATCCATCATTTGAAATATTGGATTAATTCTGCAAATTAGATTGCAAAAGCAATAAGCATGCTTCTTTAATGAAATTGATTGCTTAGTTAATACTAAGTGTGATTTCACATCTTTTAATTTCTCTCTGAATTTAATTTATTCTTTATATGCAGAGGCTTCCTCCAGTACTTAGTCTTCAAGAACTGGAAGAGTACAGAGACAAATTAAAACAACAGCAAGCTGCTGTAAGTAAAGTTCTTTCTTCTGTACCCTCACACAATTTGTGTATTGTCTGTAAGTCTAGTAAGAAGTGTAAGTAAAAAGTTTTGGTTTCTTAAAGACTTTAGATATTATGCAATTTTAAAAAAATACTATACTGTATGCCTTTATAGTGGAAAATCATCACTATCATATAATTGCTTGAAATCATGGAAGTAAGTCTTAGTGATAAGTATAGTAACGAGCAGATGTGCTAACTATTTCTTCAGAAACTTGATTTTCTGAATGTTTGTCTTTCTGTGTCTTATTATGAGAAAAGTAATGTTCAACACAGCGCTGAATGGTGCAGTAGTATCTTTTTTTTTGAGGGATTTCTAGCAATGTAAAACATAAAATGTTTTGAAACCTCTGTCCTTGGTGATGCTATTTTCTCTTACTTTTCATTTGACAATTTATTAATTGTCCACAAGGGTTTCTAGTGAATACTGATACAGAGTTATTACATAATAAACTGAATGGAATGGTGTAAGTAGTAACTATAATGAATGGGGACAAGTCAAAGCTGCAGTTTTTGAAAGGTACTTGTTATGTTAATGGCTTTTTTATTTTGTATTCATACATAAGTTGTTGTTCCTTTGCTCTTTAAGATGAATAATATGGTGCAGGAAACAAATGAACTGTGGCATTTGGAGAGTATCTTCAAGTGAAATGAAAGTAACAATCCTAATTCATGTCTTACAGTGAATTAAATGTATAGAAGGGAAATGTTGCATTGTTAACAGTGCATAGAGAACAAGTGCCTTCTGCCTAAGGCTGCTGCCTCCAGAGTATACATATGAAATTTTGTAAAGTATTAGTGACAAGTTGAGGAAATGAATAAATGAATATTCCAATATCCCTCATTTCTCATCAAGAACTATAAGAAAAGAAGTTGTGAATGGTAGTTTTTTGTTTTGTTTGTTTGTTTTTCTTTTTTTTAAGTTTAAGGGAACATCTGATGATTACCTTGTTTTGAAAGTTGTCTCAGGACTGAGACAACTTCACTGAGATGTGCTGGATAACCCTAGTATGTGTTATCAATGTCTAGGCCATTTTTGCTTTCAGGATGGGAACCAATTGCAGCTGGGGGAATAGTTTCAGGGCTTGGCTGCTACTGAAACATTTGAACTGGAAAGTGCATGCAGCTAATGAATGGGTGAGAACTGAACACAAGGTTTCTAGTAAATATCACCCAGACGTGTCTTTCTTTTAGAATACAAACCAGTAAAAGCCAAAACTTTTGACAAGAAACATGTGCCCAGTTCTTTCCCACCATTGCTCTAGTCAGGATTGAGCCTTTCTTGTTTGTTCTTTAATCTAGTCAAAATGTGTTTCTGCTATAGGAAGGAATTGTGGCTTGGTTGTTTTTTCCCTTGGACACGTGCCAAGGTGCTAAAATTTCTTATATGCTGTATTTCATGTCTTTCTGTCATATTTCCAGGTGGAGTGTGAGGGACTGTTGCATGTTTTCTTCTGTCTCAATTATTGTCCATTTATCTTGTGACAGGCATTTAGGTTACTATCTGCCTTAAAGGAGCTTAGTGTCCTCTGTGGAAGACAATGTTGTAAGACAAGAATGTTGTATGTTGTTAGTTCAGTCCTCAAAATATTTTAATGGTGATTTGAATAAATTATGAGGTAGAGGACTCAGGAAGTCTGTTGACATATGAGTGTGAATTACACAGGTACTAGAGCTCTAATCTTCCACTTCTCACTGACTGTTACCATGTGCTTTTGCACAGCTGATCTTGGTCATGCCTTTGTTTTTAGAGTCACTATAGACTCTATATTTTCTGTAGTTTGCTCATTGGTTTTTCATTCCACTGGGTGGATTCCAGCTCACTCAAACTTTTTTTAATCTATGTATCATGACAACTTTAATTTGTAATCACCTTGGTACGGACAATTTATTAGAAGGCTTTTTGAGTCGTGTGTCTGCTAGACTTCCTACTTCATTTTAATTAGTAGTCTAATATCAGCTGTGTTGTTTTTTCTTCAGGATATGAAACATTTTTTACTGATGTGATTAGGAAAGAGTTAATTGTTTGGTTCCCCTCAGAAAACATTGTTGTTGGCATGCATTGATAACCGTCGTGGTCACATTCGTTGCTAGCAACTGCAGTTCATGATTCCAGGAGTTAACACAGCACAATTGTATGGAAGATGCCAAAAAGGGTGGGACAATTTGGAAATCACTAAATTCTGGGGAAGAAAAAAAAATGTGACAGGTGCTTGACAGTGTTGAGGTGTTATTAGTCAAGGGTAATAGATGACTTACAAAACAATAAGAGTGTAAAAACTGAAAAGGAAATGTATCTCTTACTCACTTGTACTGCTTTAACAGTGAAGAAGCAAACTGTTAGATTTGTACTAGAGCAATGCATAACTAGCAGGTATATCCATATCCTAATGTTTCTTACAGGTACAGGGCTAGAATGAAGAACATATTGGAAGAGGGAGGTGAAAATTTTGCAGGGCATAGACTGGGCAGTGAACAAAAATTAAGAAGTCCTGAGGTCTTGTAGGCTTGTGTGGCATTTGGCCTGATAACATCCTTTCCTGACCACACCCACTCTGGAGTGGTTCTTTTGCTGTCCTGCAAGAGGAACATTTTATTAATTATAGAACTACTGAGAGCTTTTAAGAACAAGCAAGAAGTTTTAAAATTGCTTTGTGATTCTGACCTGTTTTTAATATGGAAGGAAGAAAGCATAGCTAGGTATATGACCCTTTTCCAAATTCCCAGCTGATGATATTGGAATACTTTGAAGACCATTTTAATGCAAATGTTCTTCCAGAGGATGGGAGTTTATCTGGTGGAGCCGATATGAGTTTGTTACAGGAATGCTTATTGAAGATCCCAAGTTTGTGCTATGTTTGACTAAGCAGGCAGGTATAGAAAAAACTAATTGTCTTTCTTTGCCAGTAGTGCATTGTGGGCTGGCTGCCAGCCAGTTTTATTTTATTTTTGTTTCTGGGAGTATTGTTCCCTCAGAATAATATAGAACAATACCAATAATTTCTTTGTCATGTTTGAAAACATTTCTTCTTAAATATTTGTAGTCCCTGCTGAAAAACAAAACAAAACACACTGTTCTCAAGCTTGCACTTGTAAGACTGTTAGTGTTGTATTTCTTTTTAAGCTTCTGTATGCACAAAAGGTTGATTAAGGTAGCAATGCCTATTTTTAAAATTCAGTACAGACAGCAGCTCTCAGTTGCATTCCACTTACTGTTACTTCAGAACAATTGGGAAATTTTTAAAATATGTATATTCTGTGTGCTAAAGAAAGGGTATAATGTGCACAGGGTGAATATGCATTTTGGCACAGATTTAATTTAATGCAATGTCAGTCTGAAAAGTAGGTGTCTTTATGGCTTTCTTAGATCTCTGTGTATCATGTTTTAACTCCAGCTGGCAATGAAGTACCTTGCAGCCACTCACTCATTTTCCCACCAGTGGGGTAGGAGGGAGAATGGTAGGAGAAAATTCGTGGGTTGAGATAAAGGTAGATAATGCAAAAAAAACTAGCTGAAAAGTAGGTAAAGCAAAAGCAAGTGAAGCAAAACAAGGAATTAATTCACTACTTCCCATGGGCAGGGAGATGTTCAGCCATCTCTAGTAAAGCAGGGCTCTATTACATGTAACAGTTATTTGTGAAGACGGATACCATCACTCTGAATATCCTTCCCTTCCTTCCTCCCCTCCAGCTTTACATGCTGAGCATGTCACTGTATGGTCATGTAGAGGTCATCGTATTGACCCTATGTCCCTTAGGTCAGTTGGGGTCAGCTATCCCACCTATGACCCCTCCCAGCAAATTGTGCACCCCCTGCCCACTCACTGGTGAGGTGGTACGAGTATAAGAGGCCTTGATTCTGTGCAAGCACTGCTCAGGACATCTCTGTGTTATCAGCACTGTTTTTAGTGCAAGTCCAAAACAGCCCCATACCACTACTATGGAGAAAATTAAGTCTAGCCCAGGCCAAACCAGCACACCTTAGTAGGTGGTTAACTTAAATTGGTACTCTAGTAGTGACATGAGCAGAATATACCTCCAGGGTCCCAAATTATTTATATTTTCTATTCTAACATGTTCCTTAACAAGCAGAGGTTAAGGGATTAGTTTAAAAATGCCCACTAATCCGTAGATGGAACTGTTAACATTTTTCTTATCTTGCTTCTAAGGAAAGCTGATCATAATTTTTATGATTTTTTATGTTGTGGAATATTTATTATTAAATTTGAAAAATAATGAAGTAAATGATAGAGAAGCACAAACTTGTAGAACTTAGTATGGGGATGGCCTACTTAATTGAGATTGCTATCTATTACATGGAATGTTCTTCTTTTTAAGGTATCTAAAAAAGTTGCAGACTTGATCCTTGAAAAACAGCCTGCATATGTTGAGGTAAGACGACTAACTGTTACTTTTAAAGAGTAAACTGCTCAATTTTGTGATGTTATAATGCTGCACTTGTTTCACTGGGGATTAAATATAGTTGTCTGTTAGTAGGGATGCTAGTGCCTGGTTGGAACCAGCTGTTTATGCATGCTAAACCTCTGTCTCTTATAGTGAAAAGAACCAAGGGCATATTGAGTTGGAAGTCCTTAGGATGATAAATGTTTTGGCATATGGTCAGTTTTAAGAAGGCTTTCTGAAAACATGAATTCACAAGCTTGATTAATACCTGAAGTGTACTTGGAATAGGAGCTGCCTGTGGTTTAGGAATGGTTTCACTAATTTCAGGCAGTTGTGAGAAGGAAGCATGTAAGAGAAGACTGAGCTGGAAATAGAGCCTCACCATGTCAGAGATCTCTTAAGAGCAAAACAAAGCAAAGCTGCTTTAGCTGCTTGCATTAGAATATTGGCATGGCTTCTCTCCTTCCTCCCAAAACATATTTGCAACAGCTGTCATAATGATTCTCTAAAAAGATGTTTTTCCCCTACTCATTCATTCTTCATACTGTTCATATAATAACATTTGGTCAGCACTGCCTGATTTTATGTGATTGTTCCAGGAAACAGCATGGAGAATTCTGCAAAGTGGAAAATCGGGATTGTTATTAAGTTAGTCTGAGAATTACCATGTGATGAATAATTCTGTGTGTGTACAGCACCTTTTGTCACCATTGTCATACCAGTGATTATGGCAACTCACATTTTGGTCAAGAATCTGTAAAGAGTATGGGAGAACAATGATGGCTTGTACTTCTGGATGCATAACCCATGGTAGATGTCATGGAGCTGCAGTTATTTTCCATTTTCATCCTGGGGGCACAACATCCTCTTCTCCTTGCTTGTGCTTATGGCCCATGCATACAGCCTTACTGACCCTGCCATCTGTGCTCTGGCATTTGGCTGGGTGAAAGGAAGAGTGCTGCTGTTTAAAGATAAATGTGGGGGATTGGGCAATAGGTGGTGGAAGGAAAAAGCTGTAACAGTAATGTTTTAGTGTTAGTTAAAGGAGTCATGTGGGGAGGCTATTGCAAAAAGAGGCTGGTAAGTGCTACAGTGGTTGACACTTCATAGGATAGTGTAGAGGGGGGTAATTGTATGGTATAAAAACTTTCTGATATTATTTCACTGTTGCCTGTGTTTGAAATTGATACTTTGGAGTGAGTGCTTCTTTGCTGAATCCAGCAGCTTCACTTTGAAAATCTCTCACTGTATAATAGTACTGCGGCAAATGTGCTTCTTGCATTTTGCTGTGTAATGTTAATGTTCTTATCACAGCAACATCTTAGTGAGGTGCACATGTTTTATATCAAGAAGCGCTTTCAGATGTTCCAATGGGACAGTTAAAAATCCATTGTGCCAGTAAGAATCTTTTAAAAACATTTCTTAAATGCATATTTGCCTGATTAAGTCAATAATGGCATCTCCAGTTCAGTGTCCAATTACAGTAGCAGGTCGTTAGAAGAATAAAAAAGGCAGTTGACTCTGTCTCCTCAACACATTTTCACTCTGCAAAGTAAAGTTCAGGGATATGATTTGCACCCCATTTCTAGTATGAAATACTTGTCTAACAGGCACTACTATGGGCTAACAGAGGCATAGCACAGACACAGGGCAAGGGATTTATCGTTTTCCCTTCTCCTTGAAAGGAAAGGCATGCTTTGGGAACAAACAGTGGGTGGATGATTGTCTTTGAGAAGAGAAAAAATGTATTCAGCCCTAAATGCTGGGCAAAAGACTGTCTGTCTGGGGACCTTTAGGCTGCACTCTTTCCTTGTGCTTCTTCAAAGGCATGTTCATCTTCAGTCATGTTCAAAGGCGAGATTTTATAGAGATTTATATTCCAAGAGGCAGGAACGGACTGGAGTTGGTCCTTACTGTACGTGTTTCCTCATGAAAAAGGGAATAAAAGCCTTTTGAATAACTCTCATATTTTCAAAGTATGTTTTTAGTAGGCATTGAGGAAAGGAATCTTTGAATTTGGTTTCTTAAGATATTTTGCATATCAGCAACTAAGCCGTTGTTTTTACAAAAGCGACGTTGGTAACATAAAGGAGCCGATTTTGGTGAAAGGTGCAGCTCAGTGATTTGGAGACTGACCAGGAGCTGATTTGGAACTGAACTAAACTTTGAACTTGGTTTCGCTTGTCATATCTTTAGAATTAATTTGGTTTTCAAGATGAAAGTCTCCCTTCTCATGGAAAGCACTTGATATGTTTTGAAATGATGAACAGAATTTAAAAAAAAATTCTCATTTTCTGTAGTATGGGAAAAGCATTCACTTTTCTACAGTACTGTTCATAACAAAAGAAATCATAATAGTTATACTAAAAGAAGGAGTTGAGATTACGTTAGGCACTTCACTAAGTCAAAAATCAAGCTAAATTCAGGTCACCTCTGCTGAAGAGTTTTCAGCTGAAATTCAACAGGATACAATTAACATTCATTATGAAGTGACATCTATTAAATTGGTAGAACACAAGTGCTTCTAAACAGTAAAGTGCTGTGTGAAACATGATTTTTTGTTTTGTTTTGTTTTGCTGCTCTCTGGCATGTTAATTAAGTCCTGTGTTTCTGTCCCTGAAGCTTTGATCATTCGTGATGCACTAGTGGTTTAGAGATTCCTAGGCTAAATGTATAATATATACATATAGAGGGTCCCACTGCAATGAAAATGGATTTCAAATATCTATCGTCAAAAGAGAGTTGTATTTTAAAAGATAGTTTTTATTAATGTTACATTGCAGTGCTTACTGTATATAAAATGATGAAACAAATAATATATACAGCAACTCAGCAAAGTCTTTATAACATCTCAAGAGAAATCTACTAATCACTAGTCTTCACTGGTGTGTAGCACAACTTTAACTTGTGTATTTATTCAACCTATTGTCTCTCTGTAGGAACTTGAACGTGTTACATCATTGCAGACTGGCCTTCAGTTAGCAGCTGTTATTTGCACAAATGGAAGAAGGTATCTTGCTTAAGTTACTGCACAGATTGAAAGGGGGAAAAAGTATTTAAGAGGAAATCTGTAAACCCAGGACGTTTGCTTGTTGATGATATTTCCAGTTTATGTGCTGAATGCTATTAGTAGTCAAAGATACTAAAACAGTTGCTAACTCTTGCAGCTCTCACTTTTGAAATTAGGGGTTCTCTTTAAAACAGGAAGGTTTTGATGCACCATTGATCCACAGACAAGTGCAGAGAAGAGGATGTACTTTCTTAGTAGTCTGTTGCTATCTCATTTTCTGAGTTTCTTTAACAATGCTGACAATCTTATTTTCTAGCAAGTATTTTGATGAACATGTTAGAATGGATTAGAAGTAGGTTTCATTTTATGAATTTGTTGAAGATTATGTTAATTTGTGGCTTTTGCAGACACCTGAATATAGCAAAGGAAGGCTTCACACAAACTAGTTTGGGGCTTCTTGCAAATCAGAGGAAACGACAGTTGCTTATTGGACTACTAAAATCTCTGAGAACAATAAAAACACTGGTGTGTATAGTTATTTTTTTTAGTGGCAAATGTTTTTCTTATTTTCTGTGTACTAATTGTTCTTTGTTTTTTTGTGTTTAGCAAAGAACTGATGTGCGTTTGAGCGAGATGTTGGAGGTAAGTCCCTGCCAGATTGGTTAAATTTGAAGCTATTCTAAGTCTACTTTTGTCCCTTCCCTTCCTCTTCCTTGTGGCTGTGTGTGCATGAGATGAAATTCTGTTTTTATTCTTTTTTTTTTAAATGTTGTGCAAAAAAATTCATATCCAATTAGATAGCCCCTCTGCCAGGGGGGAGTATTTTTTGTCAAAACCTTAATCCTGCCTTTAGATCTGAGGCTTGAGTTAGTTCAGTAAAAATACTGTGGAGTCTTCAGTCCCCTCACTGCCCTCAACTTATACTTCTTTTCTGGCCTTTACTTGATAGTTGGGAAAAACAGAAGGTGAGATTTAGCTGATTTTTCATATGCTGTGTCTGGAAAAAGTACTTCTACTAGTATATTACTGTACAGATTTATAGAGGGGCTATAAATTATTTTTATTCTATTACTAAAATAGTATTTTTGTGAGTGTAGTAGCTTCTCTCCTTATTCATTGGGTTGGCTTTTCAATAGTCACTTGTAGAAAACATTGCAGCATGCAGGTCATGACACCAAAAATTCTGATACTGTTGTATATACTGCCTAAAAATGCAGTAGATACTGCACAGAGCAAAATAAGATTCTGTCTTAAGGGGATTAATTGTATGAAAGACAACTTCAGGATTTTATTGACAACTATGTTTTAATCATAGTACATGTATTTACAGCTAATAATGGATGGAATGTCATGATGACAATCCATAGTTAGTAAATTTGGAAGTTGAATCTAAACAGTTGTAGCTTTTAAGATTCTTTGAGTTTAATTCCGTCTAGAGTAAATCCCCTTGTGTCAGCAAATTTTCTTATTCTGTACCAAGCAAGAAGGTACTTATTTTCTGGCAACCTTCTGTTGCCTTCTGCTCATTAAGCCCTGTACAATGATTAGCTTTTAATGTCTGTGCTGTATTTTGTCACACAGGAAATCAGCTCTTCACTGTCTACTGGTAGGAGTTGTCTTGAGACACAGGTGTGGGTGTTGCATTCACACACAGACCCTATGTCTGATTATCGTAATCCATCAGTGGTTTTTAAGGGCTGGAACTGCTGTTTCTAGCTGAGTGCAGTTTTAGAGCTGTGCTCAGTGTCTGCTCCCAGTAAGTTATCCCAGATACTGGCCAGTGCTGCTTCTTTACTCCAATAAGGTAGTGATGGAATATGCGTGAGACGTATTAGTAGCCATTTACAGAAGAGAATTTGGAAAGGGTTCCCAATTAAAAGAGGCCAGAAATGAAGCTACAATAGCTTATAGGGCTGAGCTGCATCTGGAATACATTAGTAATATATCTTATGTAAACAAGCTTTCTGATTTGAGCTCTGTTAGACTTAATGGAGCAAATACCAGGTTTCCAATGGAGAAAGATGCAAAGACCTGTAAATGCAGCAATCATTTTAGAGCAATGTACTGTTCTGTTTTCATCTAATGGATAATGTATTTGGAGGTTTTTTGTGTATTTTTTTTAGCTAAACTTGGTCTGCATTAGAATGCCGCTGTTAAAACCAATTTCATTTCAGAACCTCCTTTATGATAATAGCTGCCCTTGCGTTTCTACTCTTCAGTCAATGACTGAAATTCCAGTAACAGCTTTGTATTTGAGCTCTCTAAGGAACATATTACAGCTGATGTAATTATGACAAAAAAGGGAAGCTCTTAGCTATTAAAGAGGGTTTGCCTTTCTCCAAGACTCTTTCTGGTCTCATGTCTAATAGAATACAAAAATAGTAGGTATACCCAAAGCACTGTCCATGTTCTCATGGCAAGATCTTGGGCTTTTACATTTTTGTGTTTATGGTTTTTTTTGTTTTGTCCTGACATCTTCATATACTTATTCATCTGTCTACTTACTCTTTTTATAAATGTGATAATGTGCCCATATTTTTATTCTAAAGTATGTTCTTTTTTTCCTGAGGCCTTGTGTGGTCTGAGGCCACTTGTATTTAAATTAATTTCTAATAAGCTATAGAATGTGTCAATTTACATAGTGTTTTCTTTGGGCATAATGTTAGGAGTGTCTTCCTTGTCTCTTTTTAGGTTTTTTTAACCTAAACCTGCCAGTGTCTGAACTTCCCTCTTTCCATGCTCATGAATAGATCAGACTGTGTTAACAAAGGTTTGAAAGATGTTTAACTGGGAAGATGTTAGTTGTTTTGTAATAAAAATTCTCTGGTGTATTTTTTTTATGAATGCAAAAGGAAACAATAGAGCAAGTTGTTTGCATAAGGTAATGTAATACATAGTGTTTTCAGATGTTGCTAATGTCTGTTTCTAATTCCAAACTACTTGCACATTAAGTGCTGCAGTAGACCCTCATTCTTTAACTTTACTGTATAAACACAAGGCAAAATATTTTATTCTTAATGTTAATTCATAAGCATCCAAGCAAAAATGGGTGTTGCACTGTTGTTTCAAATGAGCTTTCAATTGTATTTTATTCTAAGGAAGAGGATTATCCAGGAGCTATTCAGCTGTGCTTAGAATGCCAGAAAGCTGCCAGCACCTTCAAACACTACAGTTGTATAAGGTAAGGTGATATTGTGCAGATTTCAGTTTCTGTATGATTTTATTTGTAAATTGTATGAAACAGTGACCATTAATTCTTCTTGTCCAAGAAGAATTTCCTTGATGGAAATTTTTTCTTAGAAAAGTAAAATTGAAGCACTTATAAAAACATAAGCATCCACTGTAGTTTCCCCCTTTCTGGTACCACTACTAGCCAGTCTTCACAATCATAACCTGTATCATAACTGTATAACTGTATAATCTGTGTTTGGACTATATAATTGTTTTGTGACTGTTGTAATATGTTGGCAGGTAAAGTTTCAACTAAGACTGAATTATAACTGTGCTACAACATGCAGCCTAGGGATACCTGAGCTGATATTTTAATAAGCAAGTTTATATTCTGGAATTAATTTACCTACAGCAAGATGGCCTCTGGAGGATAACTTACCCTGATTCTTGACAATGAGATTAGCAAGTGCAGAATTTCATGCTGACATGAAGAAATTTCTTTCAGAACTGGAACTAATCCAAATATCTGCAGTTCCTAACTTAGAAAGACTTGATGTTTCCATAGCTTTTAAACAAGGAAAAAAAAATAAGCAGGAACTGCTCATAAACTCCAGGAGGAGATGCATTAACATCCAATTATTATGGAGGCTTTTCTGTTTGAAGGCTTGTTGTATGTGGAGAAACAATAAGGAAATATTTTCTACTCTGGTTTTTAATGCCAGCTCTTTTTGATGCAGGTTTGTTTTTTTTTTATTTAAACCTTTCTTTGGAGGGTGTTGTATCCACTTTATCTAATGGAACCAAAAAAGGAGGGTGATGGGCATAATCTTTAAGCTACAGAACCAAGTAGGGAAGCTAGAATCTTTTGATAATTAACATAAGCCCCTTAGGCGAAGATTCAGAGCACAGAAGGAAGATATTTAGAATCAGGTATGGTTATTATTTAAAGAAAATTGTGCTTTCCATGCATGAAGAGAATATCCTGCCTATTTCTGTGTTGCTGTGACACTTCCAAAACAAAAATATAGTAGTCATATTTTGTGTCTTATTTTTCTGGCCGGTGTTCTAAAATTTCTAAACCTGATTGTTGCAAAGATGCAGTGGTGCCTTTCTTTGTTCTAAGGAGTGTCTCTTACGGTAGCTGCTTTTGTTAATCTTTTTATACCAAGTATAGATCAGAGAGGTGAAATAGCAGTGTTTAACAATTTTTCTGAGAGTTGTGTAAGCTTGAGTTCTTTTATAGCATTTCTGTAACAGGTTCCTGAACAACAAAGAAAAGTTACTATAGTTTACAAAGACTTAACAGCCTTGACCTTTCCGGGTATGTTCTGCTCTAGACCACAGTGCCAAACCAGAACATTTAAAGCATGAGTTTCTTGGGGGTTGGGAATGTCTTTGAATACTTGGTTAAATCCTAGCAGGATGGGCCCTCTTAACAGTGTTGTATTGTAAACCTAGGGTTATGTGCTGCTGCAACAAATACCTTAATTTGAAGCATTAGGAATACTGTGTATGCCTGAAGTAGATACCTTTCAGTAGTAACGGTGGTGAGATGGTGCTAGTCTGACACAGTAACAGGCAGCTTAAATGATTTATGATAAATTACTATATTGTGGCTTGGTAGCAGGCAAATGTGTTTTTCGAAACAAGGAACTTGGTCTGAAATATTAATATAATCAATAATTTTATTTTGAACGTTTTTTTCTTTCCTTAATAGTGAGTTAAATTCAAAACTGCAAGACACCTTGGAGCAAATAGAGGTAAATTTTGATATATTGAAGTTTAGTGTATTTTAATATTTAACCTCTAAGTATATGTTAGTAATTAACCTCTAAAGTACTAGAGCTTTCTAATACAATGTTGTTAGCAATTACAGAATGTGCACATTTCTTTCAAATACTCTCTTTGGAATGCTGTCGTCAGTGCTCTTCATGTGAACTTTTGTGAAGCAATTAAACTAAATCCTCTGCAATATGTTGTCATCCCAGTTCACTAGTTGTGTCCGCTGTAAGTGGTAGAACAGTCAAATTAAAGAAGTCATATAACATTTGGAGTACTGAACTTCTGTGAGTTCTTTAGACTACTTGTAAATAGTTGTGAAAAGTAAATCAGCAGCAAGCCAATAGGTTTGGATAAGCTACACAAGAGATCACCGTTTCACTGGAAATTTTAAAAGTCAGCAAACTGCTGGATAGGGCCAGTGCTAAGCCAGAGGAAGAATAACTGTGAAGGATGCAACAAGGATCAGTTTTAAGTTGGTAGATAGTATCACAAAAGCAAATGAATATAAAATGGCAAGTGTCTTGCTGGAAATTGATGGTGAAAAAAGTAATTTTGAACTGGAACTTGGTGAGCTTTTTGTAAGAAGTCTAGTAATGCAGATATGTGTAAATGTGTATGTAGTACCTGTAATGCATATGTATGTAATGCTTATCAGGAACCTGAATTTTAGCTATTCCAACAGCTCTCTACACTTGTGGTTATGTGCTCTTTAGAAAATCAGATTAGTGCATATGTTACTGTACCTTGTTATTTAATTCCCTGTAATATTAGAACTTTGTTAAATTTCCTTCAGTTATGCCTTTGTATGTCAGCTTTTTGCAAAGCCTTTTTTTTTGTTGTTCCTTTAGTCTTTCACTGGTATATGTTTTATTCAGAGCATATCTGGTTTAAAAGAGCTGATGAAATTGGTGTTTTCTTCCCACTCTCACACAGGCCTTGTGAGAGTGAGCACATTTTTTTCCTTGTGAGCAAATATTGTTGTGACTTACTTCTTCCAGTAACAACTTTGAAGAGCAAATTCTGATCTTACCAAAATCTGATAAAATGTGCCATGTTTTGGTTAGTGAAAACAATTGATAGCTAGCTAAATAATCATGTTGAAGATTTTTATTTATTACTTGTGAATTTATAAAAATATCTTATTTTCTTCCTGCAAAAGTATCTTATTTTTTACTGGAATTATGTCCATGCATTTGAGAGAAATGTGAGTCATCCTGGGGTTCATAGAGTATTTCTGTGAAATACCTGGTCTAATTATTATAGAATAATATTCTGCCACTTAAGATTTCAGTAATGAGTCTTTTCAATACTTGAGTGCCTCTACTTATGTCTGTTCTTGTTTCTTTTTTATTGTTTCCTTCTCATAATTTTGGGTTTTTACATTGACCTTTTATACTATGTTACAAATAAAAAGGAAGATGGCTATGGTGGAAAGAACTGTTGAAAAATGATTAATGTATTCTGTGCTTAAGAGTTCTGTTCATGAGCGGTTTGATATCCCTGCTTCTCTCTCTGTACAACTGTTCTGCAAGAAGTAAGAGAAGGAAATTTTTTTAAAAAATCAGTATATGTCTGAAATTCAGATTGCTGAGTAATCTTTTAGAGAACTTTTGAATCTTTAGGTTACTTGTCCTTTTACCATTTGGCTTAGGAAAAAAAATGCAACAAAAAATCCCACCAAATCTCTAGGATTAAAACCACAAGTGTTTTGTGGCTGATGATGTAATTCATGAAAGTTTTGTAATGGAGTAAGTAAAAGTACATAGGGACTAAACACTTGTCTGCTGTGGTTTCTGTTTGTAAGAACAAGACTGCATTGCAAGATCCTTAAATAATGAGAATTGAAATAGCTTTGGGGTCTATTAAGGAGAGAGAATATGGGTTAGCTGTGTGTGTTATCATATGTTATTGAGTCGTCCTGGTTTTTTTTTCTTGCGTTGTATATTGAACTATCTAGAGTTAGGCTGTGTATCTGAATATATTACAACATCTAAGTGAGAATTATCTTATTAAGCTACAAAGTCAAATTCTTGAAAGCTTTATTAGTCACTAAGTATATGATCCTGTTTAAGGTGGGGTTTTTTTTCATTTGGTTCACATAACAGATGAACTTCATTTATTGGGAAGCTGCTCAGTATGCTCAGACACAGCTCTGATGGCAGAACGAGTATTTATGTGTTTGCTTTCTTTTCTTGTTATTTAAGTAACGTATTACTTGGCCTGATTTTATGTAGTGTTTGACAGATTCTTTTCTTTCATTTATACAGGAACAATTGGACGTAGCACTTTCCAAAATATGCAAGAATTTTGATATCAATCATTATACAAAAGTCCAGCAGGCTTACAGGCTGCTTGGAAAAACACAGGTTAGTACTCATCTTCTGAATAAGTTACAAAGAACAGTCATGTAACAGCATGGAACTTTGAGTACTGTAATGGAAATCTATTTTCTTAATTATTGTGGTTTAATCCCAGCTGACAGCTATGCCACTCACTCTCTTTCCTCTGGTGGGACGGGGGACAGAATTGGAAGGATAACAGTGTGAAAACTTGTGGGCTGAGATAAAGACCATTTAATAGGGAAAGCAAAAGCTGTGCACACAATCGAAGCAAAATGAGGAACTCATTCAGCACTTCCCATGGACAGGCAGGTGTTCAGCCATCTCCAGGAGAGCAGGGCTCCATCATGTATAACAATGACTTGTAAAGGCAAACTTCATCACTCTGAACATTCCCCCCTTCCTGTTCTTCCCCCAATGTTTATTGCTGAGCATGATGTCACATGTTATGGACCCCAACTTTGGTCAGTTAGAGTCAGCTGTCCCAGCTGTGTGCCCTCCCAACAACTCCAGCCCACTCTCTGGTGGGGTGGGACGAAGAGCTGGAAAAGCCTTGACTCAGTGTAAGCAACTGCTCAGCAGTAGCTGAAACATCCCTGAATTATCAACACTGTTTCCAGCACAAATCCAAAACATAACCCCATACCAGCTACTATGGAGAAAATGAATTCTATCCTAGCCAAAATCAACACACGAATGCTGATGAATCTTGCCAAGTATTCAAAGGCTTTTATAATGCTCAGATAATTTAACAGTACTTGCTAAAGGTAGACTGTGTATTACTCCAACATGTGCATACATAACAGTATATTGTACTGTAACATGACAGGAATGAGGATGTGAGGAGATAGTTTTTTGCAACAAAATATGTCTCAAGGCATAAAAAAAAATACCTTAAAAATGCCATAAAAAAAATGCCTCTTAACATTCTATGGAATGTTAAGAGTTGTAAAGGACCTTAAAGATCATCTAGTCCCATCCCCTGTGCCATGGACAGGGACAGTTCCCACTAGACCAGGTTGCTGGGGGTCTTATCCGGCTGGGCCCTGAACACTAATATGTGTTCAAACATACACAATGGATATGTCTTAAAAGTTACATCTCTGCATGCCTAGAGCATTTTTTTGTGTAAATAGTAGATCCAAGCTCTCCCGTAGGATGTAGTTCTCTTCTGCTTGTGCACTGCCTTAAGGCTTCATATGGTTTCTCTGGGAAGGTGGTGAACCACTTTCCTTCTGAAGCAGGTATGAAGTATGGGAGCTAATACCAAGGTCCTGTGAAGTAAAGAGGGATAAAGAAACAAGAAAATCCTGGAGGCATGATCAGTGATCATGCCATTGTCAGTGATCAGTGTTTACAACACACTGAGGCTGAGCATGGTGGTGCCAGTGTAGCAGGGATGATTTGCTTGGAGAAGAGGTTCCTTCAGAAAGCTTTAGTTGCTTCAGGTCACAGCAAAGTGCCTGTCCCTTGATGAAGACAGGACAAGAATCCCATTTGTTCTTTATAATGCTTGGGTTTTTAAATGGTATTTCCAGATTTCAGAATTATGTCTGTTAGTAGATTGGCTTTTTTGTGTTTGGTTTAATTTTTTGTTTGTTTGTTTCTTTCTAATTAGAACCTTTCTAGCAAAGTTGGGTTCTTTTTTTTCATGGCTTGGCAGTGATAACAGTGTAACTCTGCAATAGGATAGAAATGGATTTATCTTACCATACTTTGTTAATGTGCAGAATTATTGGAGAGCCTAGAGATGGCAACTTAAAATCAGGGGAGAAGATTAATTAGACTTTTCCTTTGTTAGTGCATTGTATGCAATTTCTTTATTTACTGAACAAAAATAGATATAATGTATTCACTGCTCCGAAGTCAAGTGCGTGATATGTTGAGAAAGGCAGATTGTTTGTCAGAGGAATGAAGTTTCTGAACAAAATAAAAGTGTTATTTGTTACTGCACGGTTTTGACTGCTTTGTTCTCATGATAGAGTGACTTGGCTTTGACATGGTTTTTATTACTATTAAAGTAGGTATTTTGAACTTTTCCTAAATATAATTTAGTTGAATTGTTATTGAAATATCTCCCATTTTGACCCCTTCTCAGTAAACAAAATGTCATGAACCTTCAGTATCTTCAGTACTTCTCATTATTTCATTTGTCATTCTGCTTTCTTTGACTGATTCAAGTTAGGAATAAATGTAGAAGATTGGTTGTTTGCAATAGGATTTAAGCAGAATTGCTTTTTCAGTTCTTATGGGATGATTGTGTTCTCAGCTCTTGTCAGTAGCTAAAAACATCAAATAGGAAGTAGTGAAAGTGAACATTTTTCAAATCTGCAGGATCTGATAAGTTCATTCTGGCATTTGAAAGATATTTTTTATTGGTTTATATATATACACCATATGCTGATTATTTGCCTATCGTGAAACAGTGAGAAAATTCCATTTCTGTAATGGATTAATGTTATGTACAGTCTGTTACCAACATGAAAACTCAGGAAACATCCTGGCCTGAGACTCAGGCATGATTATAGCAAAATTAACATGCTATGCAGTCATTAGTCCCTAGTATTTGTACTGTTATGTATTTTTCTGGAAAAAGTAATGTTTTTTTAAACAAATGTCTTTTTTTTTTTTCTGTTACAAAGAGGAGTTTTATAGGCAATTTATTGATATGATGTACATGCCTTTCTGTAACACTTAATTCTACTTTATGTTCTTCAGTTTGACAAGTGGATGGATTGAAGACTTTGTAATTGTGGTTTTAGTTTTAATAATTGCAAAAGAAATATTTTTATTTTAGTTGGAAGTGTTTTCAGTGGGAGAAAGAGCACAGATCTCAACTAATTTCTTTTTGACAAAAAATCAATAATTAGGAGAGTAAAAGAATGAGTAAATTCTATAATTAGCTATATTATATAGGTGTACAATTAAGATTTACTCGTGTTAATGTAAAAAGAAAGTGAATTATAGAGGGAGGGTGGCAGAGGAAACTGATTTTACTTGTAATACCTGAACTTTTTTACGTTACTATATTGTAATATTACCAAGTTCTATGTTAGGTATTTTTGAAACAGAGATTGAAAGCCATGCTTCCAGTCTCTTTTGTTCAGAACTGAAAGAAACTTACCTTAAAAGCTGATGGCTGAAAGATTATGGCATATGACAAATTGAATTTTGTATTTGATTTTATGTTACTCCATTTCTTTCAGACAGCAATGGACCAGTTACATATGCACTTCACTCAAGCCATTCACAACACCGTGTTTCAAGTAGTCCTTGGATATGTGGAGCTGTGTGCAGGAAACACAGACACCAAGTTTCAGAAGTTACAGTACAAAGACCTCTGTACAGTATGTAATTCTTGTCTAAATGTATATTTTTTAATCTGAAATTTTCCACTATTGTAAGTGTACCTTATGTCAGTAGGGACTCAGTTAGTAAAATAACTCTGCAGCTGCTATAGTTTATTAATACAACTTATAGGCTGAGAGATTTGTCATTCACAGCTTAATGCTGATTTTGATTGCACACTTGATTTAACACTTTGGACTTACTGTGCACTCCATTTAAATACAAAGTAAATCACAGGATATAAACAGAAGACCAACATTTCAAACTCCCTTGTCTTCAGTATAATATGCTAGTTATTGAAATCATTACTATCTTTGAACTTTATTCTAGTGCATTTAGGTAGTATTCACAATTTCTATAATACTGCATTTCAGTAAGGAGTCTTGTAAAGATGCTAACTTAATTGGAATCTTCCCAAATGACTTTGTATCAGTTTCATTGCATTTTGGATATCAAGGTAAGGGACAGCTGTTATATTGAGATGCAAAAGCCTGATAATAGGAAAAACGTGGACTGGGAATAACCATATATTTCCCTCTAGTATAAATTTTAGGTGCAGTTTCTTCCACATCTATAGTTTGTTTATTTTTTTTTAATGTTATTAGAATAAATTACTGTATTTGAGTAGCATTTTTAGTTCACTCTTTAGTTTTTTCACTTGTGATTTTACTGTTACAGCCTGAGAAATTTACTTAAACTTCAGTGTTGTGGAGGAAGAATGTGAAATATTTTAGGTGGTTCTAACATTGATTTAAAATTCAAAGTTATGTTTCTGTCATGAATGTTCTTTAGGGCATTTGTTTCAGTTACAGACTAAATCCTCATCATACTTCATCAACTCATGGACCCATCCCATCAGTCACAATTTATTAAATGAAAGTACAGTCATAAGAAGATTAAAGTTCATATTCTGATCCTTTTTCTTCTCTTTCACTTCTCATATCTTCTGGAATCACGTAGCTTCAATTAGTAAACAACACATCTACATTGAAAGCCATTCAATTTTAAAGAGGTGCCCCTGTGACTTAAAAAGCTTACATAATCTAAGGGCCTTCAAATGAATGGAAGTGTGATATGAAAAATTAATTTATTGGGAACAATTGACCTAAGTATTGATGAACAGAATGAGAAAGGTTCCAGATGGGTGGAATTTGCACTTCACTGAGATGAATTCTAGCAGAAGAAAGCAGGCAAACCCTGATCTGTGTTCCCTGGACTGCAGCCCTTTCATCTTTCTGCCATAAGTCTTCAGAGTGTGGTTTTATTTTCATTTTTTACTTTCTAATGCACTTTTCTTCTGAATTTTTTTTTGCTTTATATTTTTGTATGCCATTTATTTCTTAATCTTTGCTAATGCTAGTGATACTAAGCCCATTTATTTACACTTACAAACAGTACTACTGAACTGCTTTTGACAACTTCTAAATACAGGTTATGTGCTGCTGTTGATCCTTATTCTTTACAGTGCAGAGGAATCTTTCAGATACTTGAAAATATCGCATTTTGTAATACACAGGAAGAGAGTGGCTTTAACTGCATGGTTACAAAATTATTACCACATTATTTCTATTTGGTTTTACTTATGCAAAACCTTAATGAGATGATGCTTCAGTTATGTGAGCCTGCAATAGCTGGAATCTGGCAGTCCATGTAAAGGAAGGTACTGAGACTTTGGGACTATAATGTAGTATGAATACTGCTGCAATTTACTTGAAATTTAGTTTTTTATGTTTTCATTACTCTCTTGGTAACTATCAGGTATTTAGGGACAGGCTGCAGATGGGCAATTTTGATCTCTTACCATGCTGCTCAGTGTTGGTTGTTGCCTGTTGCCGTGCATTTGTGAAATCACGCTGAATAAACTGGACTGTCATAGCAATTAAATTTCTAACTTCCTGCAGCAAAAACACCAGCAAATTTTTATCTCTTGCATTCTGTTTTGGGGGAATAAATTGTTTAAGATTAAAATATGAGCTTTCTTTATCTTTGTTTAGTTCTAGTGAGAATCCTCTTCAGGCTGTCTATGCTGTAAGCCAGGATGCTCTTAACATATAAGTGGTTATGGAGTACTTCCTCTAATTAAACAATGGAAGTCATATAAAATTGAAGTATTCCTTTTTGGAGAGATCTCCTGTTGTGTGTTTCTAAAAATCTGTCAAAATGAATTAATTTAGCTCATTTCCATTTTATATGGGTAGTAGGGGGCTATAGTGGGTTTTTCCCTTGTTTTGTTTGTTTCTTCAGATACTGGATATTCTAATAATGTGAGCTTTTTTAAAAGAACATTTTTTTCAGAGATTTTTAAGCATTTATGCAAGTTATGTACCTGTGCACTCAGACTCACTGTTTCCTTGTTGAGTGTTTCTTTTCTTGGCAATATGCTGTGCTCTAGCTTTTACATCCTTTCACTTTTCGAATAATACTAGAGCAGGGTGGAGTTTGGCTGCTTCATTTTCAAGTTTTGAATATCTATATTCAGAGAGTATAAGTCCAAAGAAACTCAGTTGTTCGTTTCCTTAGTCTAAATGGTATCTTGGTACTTAGTCTATCTTGGTATTTAGTAAGTGACCCTTTCTTCCTGGCCACCTGAAGACCAGTGTATCTTCAAGTATAGTGATCTGCATAAGCAAGGTTTAGATTTTATAGCTACTAAACACCTTGAAATACAGTAAGAGTAACATATCCTGATGAGTTGGCAGAGAAAATGGCTGAATCAGCAGATGAATTGGCAGGACAACTTATTGTTTGAATGATAAACTTATTACCCTATTTTGTTCAATTGTTAGCAAAGGTCTGAGATTAAAATGTCTCAATAATGAAGTCACTAATGTATATCAGCTCTTCAATTAAGGGGTGTTTTAGAAAAAAAGTAGTTTTCTCAATTGTTAGAATTTTTATGTACCAAGAACATGATTTTTTTTTTTTTTGGTTGATATGTGCAGGATGCCTAACTTATATCCTTGAGGAAGCTCTGGTTTGGTAGGGCACAGAACCAAGATAATAGTTCAGTTTAAAAAAAACCAAACAAGCGTAATGAAAGGACATGATTATTAACATGAAATGCTTTTGCTAGTGACATCTGTTGATGCTGAAGAACAGTTTTTGTGAGTCCTTAATCAAAAGTGAAATGTAGGAGAATATCGCTTGAGCAGCATGTCCTACTGCCAGGAACATTATTTAAGCTTGGGAAACAAGAGAACATGATGAAATAGAAAATAAAGATATGCAGTTCATATTTTTTTTTAACTTGAAAGCTGAAAAATAGAAGGAGTGTAGGAAATCTGTTCAATGTAATGTTTATTCTCCAGCAAATGTACTGAAGATGGTCAGTGGTGTTACAATTCTTGAGAAGGGCACAGTGTTTTGAAAGCCTCCGTGAGATCAGTGGATGAGGATGCAGTTGAGGGAATTGGTTGCCTTAATTAAGGTTTGCTCTCTATGGAATCCATGGTTGATTCTGTTGCAGCAGCTGTTCATATTTTTGAAGAGTTTTCTTGTAACTAATGCCAAAACTTTTGTATCATCATGGATTTAGGTTAGTAGGCACACAGTACCCAGTTGGTAAAAGCTAATTAGCCTTGCAAAAGTCATCTGTGGACACTGACATAGCTATTGGAAAACATGATCTCTTTTTTAGAGCAGTGTTAGTTGGAAGTGCTATTTTCCAGACTCCTATGAGAAACTTTAAATAACAGTGTAATTGCAATCATGTTTGTGCAACTGGACTTCCCCCTTGTCTATAAATTGTGATGCTGTGCTTCACAGTGACTGAGACAAGGGTGGCGTAGCGTCGCCACTCGAATGAACAGTATTATTTTACAGTTTTTTCTTTATCCATCAAGACCCCTTCTCAAAGTCATCCCTTTTCCTGACAATCTCAATTATTTCTTCTTTGTATTTTGCTCTCTGATAAAATTGATACTCTTCACCTAAAGAGTATCTGAAATCGTAGTTGGCTTTTTGGAGCAGGGTGATTCAGGGAAGTAGGGCAGCTGCCATCTAAGTTTGTTTGATTGTTTTTAAACTACTTCTTTATATGTCATTCAACCCAATGGGGTACTAGCCAGGATGGCTTCTATGTACCACTGAAGTACAAGAATCTGCATCACTGAAATGATGTGGTGTCTGCATGTCATGGGTGGCGGCATCCCTCTGATAATGAAATGTGCTGATCCTTAGACTTTATGGCTTTACCTCTGTATCTGCCTCGTTGTTCCATAAATATAAGACGTGTTTAACATATGGGCCAACTGAGAAAAGCGAAAAGTGCTAACAAATAAACTTGACACTTTTGGACAGCATAAACAGATAAACATAAACAGATTTTAGCTTCTTCTGAAATCGGGGATTCATCACCTCTCAAATACATTTGAAAATTAAACTCATATATATCAAGCACCTTAGCTGTATGAATATTGAAGGGTTTGTATGGTTTGTATTGTCACTGGAAAAATGAACATGATTTTGAAGTTTCACAATGTTATTTTGTTTTTCTGTAGCATATTACGTCAGACAGCTACATTCCATGCCTGGCTGATCTCTGCAAAGCCCTCTGGGAAGTCATGCTCAGTTACTACCGAACGATGCAGTGGCATGAGAACCATGACCAAGATGAGGCAGCAGTTGTGTCTTCTGGTAAGAAGCTTCTGGAAACAAAACTTCTGATATTTGGATATAACTTTTCTTGTGCTGTATCTTTGTGGTCTTGACTTGGTGCCTTCAGCATTATTGCTTATAGAGTGCAGGAAGAACTGAAATGCTCACTGGATTTTTGTACTCTTCAGTGTAAGGTTCATTTTTTAATGAATATTTGTGTGTGCCAGTCTTGCAGATATAAATGCTTTTATTTTAAATGATTCTTAGGGGACATGTCCTACCCCTATTGTGTGGAATCTTGAAAAAAAACCCCAAAACAATTAAAAACTTGTTGAAAATATTATTTCTGTTGAAATTATTCTTCAGATGAAAGCTTTTGTGATTATGCCAGAATTAAAATGCAGAGCTGAAATATTTACTCTTGAGATTCACCATGTGAAGAAAGATTCTAAAGTTTTGAGTTAATTGCCCATTCTCAATATTTACTTTTACATTTTAAGTAACTTCAGAAAATTACATTTTCTTCTCTTTTTTTTTCATTTGTTGTAAAATCAAGCAGGTATCATAAAGAATTTATTGCATGGAAACATTATCACAGTTAACAACCACAGATGCACTTACGAAAGTAGTTCCCCTTAGTGTCATTCCTTGCGATATCCTGAAGAAAGAAATTAATCTGCACTGCAAAGTCTTTTACAGGAACCATTAAGCCTAATGAAGTGATATATACAGTTGTATGAGTAATTTTAAATCCATTGCTTTTTACATGCATGCCAGAGTGTTTTGGTATGTTTACTACTAATCTTCTGTCTCTTAGTTTTTAAGGTTCTGGAGATGTGGCTTAGCTGTAATGTACAACTGGAATATAGTTGATCTAGTGAATCACTTTTTCAAATACCTCTGCAGTGATAAAGCACACAAAGGGAATTTTACAAGTACAATTTCAGAGGGACTATAAATATCTATTAAAGGTTTTTTCTAAAACTTATTGCTCATGCTGCAGTAATTATTAAACCTATACGTGGAATTCTCATTCCATGCTTGCTGATTTAATGGCTGTGATATGTAGTGAAAGCCAAAGAGTAAAATTCCTGTAGAAAGGGCATGTATGTCAGAAGGAACCAGGGAGGCAGTTCAGGACATTATGCTAAAATTGTTCCCTCAATTAAACCCCACAGACTGAAGCAATAGAAGTAGCAGTCTTCAATGTTGTGTGTGTCTGCCTTTTATTGTTTGGAGAACTCAAGGCTGTCCTGGTATTTTTCTGTTGTGCCAGTTGATGGCAGCACTCTGAGAAAGTACCTGAAGTGTGTCAAGGGATTCTTGATCTTAGGGCACAAACACAGCTGTAGAAGTGAAAAGCTGGACTTACATAGCTCTTATAGCTCTCATAGCTGGATTTACATAGCTCTTTCTATTTTAATTGTTGTGGTTTTACCAGCCCCTCCAGGCTGAAATGGTCAGGCCCAGGTAGATTTCCGGAGAAAAAGCCAATCAAAAGTTTTAGTACCGCCTCTGCTAATGACATATTTAAGAAAACGAAAGAGAAGGTGGTTGCCTTGGAGTAAGAAGCCATGGAGTAAGAGGGAGGCAGCAGGCCTCCTTTATGGAGTTTGCATAATGAATAATCTGGCAATAGCTGAAGCGAAAGTCTCATTATGGGTAGGAAAATAGGATACATTTCAAAGCTTTTGGAGCTATGTACATTGCCTTTCACCTTAAGTTTCAGATGGCAACAATGTGATGGGAACTGAAGAGAACAGTTTTGACCGCAACTATGTGAAAAAGAAGTTAGAACATGGGCTTTCACGAATATGGCAGGTATGTTTTTTTACTCTTTTTCCCCCCGAAATATTTGTTCCCTCCCTTCTCCCACACCCCCATTATTAATTACAGTTATATTTATAGTAATCTTCTTAAAGAAATATCTCCAGGGATTTTTTTAAAAGTGGTTTGGTTTGATTTGAATATATCAATGCCAAGGAAAAATAATTAACAGGACTTTCAGTCTGATTCCATTTCTCACAACCTGTGTGCTGCCCCACTATCTATTTTCTTTTCATGTGCTTTTCTTTGTTAGCACAGTCATACTGCTTTATCTTTGTGGTATAACCAGAGCTATGGAGAACTTGGAGTCTTGTGAACCTGTCTGGTTTCACAGTATTCCTCATCTGACTGCTGGATCAATTTGATGTGCAGTGACATCCAAATATATGATGAAAAAGCTGTAATCCTGAGCTCTGCTTTTGCACTGACAATAAAGCATCTATGATTGATCTTGTGTTATAGAGTGTTAAAGAAACTGATGATAAAATTACTTTAGAGAAATCATCCCTCTTAAAGAAAGTGGAGTTCTACTCTAAATCTCAAAAAAAGAAGTTATAAGTGCAAGCAACCAAAACATGCTAATGAACTAGGCAGCTGAGCCTTCACTTTTTGTCTTTAGTGTATGAGGTATTCAAAAACTTGTTTGTGTTTTGTAGGATGTTCAGTTGAAAGTGAAAACATATCTTCTGGGAACGGATCTGTCTAACTTCAAATATGACGACTTCATATTTGTACTTGATGTTATCAGCAGGTATACTAATGTGGTTGTAAGACCATTTAATGCACGTCCACTCTGATAAGATAGCACAGTTGATTAAGGCTGATATTTACATTTTGACTTCAATCATATGTGCTGAACTTGGAGAGCAATTCTTTTTTACGTGGGAGTTGATGAGGATGTATTTGGGAGAGGTAGCGTGAATTACTTTGCTGCTCAAGTAGTGCTCAAGTGTGATATGATTTCAGTGTTGTCTGCCTTTGAGATTTGAGATGTCCGANTTGCTGCTCAAGTAGTGCTCAAGTAGTGCTTAAGTGGGATATGATTTCAGTGTTGTAGATTTGAGATGTCTGGGTCTAACAATTTTGTTTCTAAGAGCTTTTAAAGGGACTCTCAGTCAAGAGCAGAAAAATACTGTGGTACTGCCAACCAATACAATATTATATTTTTCAGTTTTGGTAAAAAAATGACAGATTGAGACTGTGGGCTGACAGCTTGCCCTGCATAGTGGGAATTCAAAAAAATGTTTATTCTGCTTATGGCTTTTTGTCTCTATGTGTATGGGACATAACGATAGGATTGGAATGGGCTGCCCAGGGAGGTGGTAGATTCTCCATCCCTGGATGTATTTAAGAAGAGACTGGATGTGGCACTTAGTGCCATAGTCTAGTAACCATGGTGGTAGTGGATCAAGGGTTGGACTTGGTGATCTCAGAGGTCCTTTCCAACCCGTCTCATTCTATGATTCTGTAATTTAGGGGGAAATGAGACATGGACGTTTGTGGAATGCAGCCTTAGCATTGCAATGTAACACTGGTTTTATGGAGATACATGTTGTACACTCATGGTTGGAACAGCAGTATTAATAAATCAATAAATATTTCTAAATTTTGTTTTATTACAATAGGCTGATGCAAGTTGGAGAAGAATTTTGTGGCAGTAAGTCTGAAGTTTTGCAAGAATCTATCAGAAAACAAAGTGTTAACTATTTCAAAACATACCACAGGTGAGACTGCTATACGTACAGTGAATGTTTCTAATGGCATTTATTTCTGTTGGGTAAATGCTTTTCTAAGGGAGAAGCCTTTGCTTCTGCTGTGGTTGTGGAAAACCCTAGTTCTGTAGCTGGCAAGCCAGATAAAGATGAACAATTTTTTTATCTAGAATTTCACTAGTTTTGCAGGTTGCCTCTTACGTTGTCCCCTGCCATCCTGAGGATGAATGCCTCTGAAGTCCAGTCTTTGTAGCAAAATTGTTACTTCTTTTTCTATGCCATTGCTTAAAAAGAGTGATCCTATATGACTTTGAAATTTTTTTTTCAGTGTGGAATTTTGTCTTGCATCAAATAAGATATTTAGAACTGAGTCCATCCTTTTGAGTCATGTTTTCATGGTGTTTTCATTGGCAGTATCTAATTACATTTCAGTCCACTTTACTGTTGTATCTGATGCCAGTTATATGTGCTGTCATGGACAGGCAGTCTCTGGACTGAAATATGATATGTGGCTATGACAGCTTCAAGACTTGTCTTTCTGTTCATTTGTTTTAATTGCCTTGATTTTCCAAATATATTGGTTTGAGTGATTGGCAGCTTTTTTCTTCCAGTTGTCTAGCATTATGTTCTTTCTGAGTGTAAAAAGCTGGAAAGATATGAGAAGAAATAGAGTGTTCTGTGCTCTAAGAAACTCTTACTTTCTTAGTCTTGGTCTATTGTCATCTGTCATACAGCTAATACATCCAGAAACATTTGGTCTGAGACTTTCTGCCTAAAATCCTTAAAGTATGTAAAATTATGGCAGGAGAACACAAGACAGTTTCTAAATTCAGAAGATGAGAATGCGGTTTGAAATTTCTTCCAGCTTTGGTAGTTTGTAGCTAGTATTTCTTTCTGGACATTTGATGAAGAGCTCAGTTGCAATTTGTCTGAAAAGCTTGAGCTTTAGTCAGATCCACATTATATCTGGTCAGGAGATGCCACCTGTCTTTACTTCTTGAAAGCACTTCTGAATCCTGAATTGAATTTCATTAACTGATTTTGGTCTGCCTAACCATCTTTTACTACACTGCCTTACCACATAATGCCTTATTTGGTTAAGTAAATATAATTTTGACTGCTGTGTTTTGCTTATGTTTAACTGCTTAGGGACTAATTTTCTGAATTATCTTTGGGTAAAGTAAAGGTTAAGGAAAACTGATGGAATATGTATAAAAATAATTGTTTGAAATAACTTGTGTTTTTTATTAGTGTAGTCTAAGTCTTGTTAAAATAAAAGGAAGTATTTATTGATATGACTCAAATTGTATGAACCTTTTAATACTTTTTATGTATTTTATGCTGTGAAGATTAATTGGCTGATGTTTTCATCCTCAGAAGGAAAAATATTAAAAAACCCTGCCTCATAGCTGTATACCTCAGGTTATTTTATATAAAAGCTTTAAACATCTTGCCTTTTCAGACCAAGCTAATGTGGCTTTCGCTCCTCTTGTGTATTTAATTGGAGGGGAAGAAATAAAACAGTAGCACTTTTATTGGATTAATTAGTACATAAAAGCTGCATAGAGCTGAAATGCTTAGTGTCCAGAGTAATCAGTTCTTTTTTTTGTGTAATTTGACATAAATGGCCTCCTGGGCAGTGTGAGGTTATAGAGAACTGCCAACATAAAGAAAGCATTCAAAGGAATTGTCCATGTAATTTAAAAAATGTTGAAGAGAACATGGTACTAGAGCATACGTGAAGCCTTTTTTGGGGTGGAAGCTGATTATTTTGAGAAATTTGAATCGGCTTTTGGTGAAGAGCATCAGTAAGGTGCTTTTTGGACTGCAGTTTACTTTTTGTACTGATACACTTGTAAAACTGATCACTAAAACTTTTCAGAGAATGAATGCATCAGGTCTTCTATGTGTGCCCCTTTCTAGACATATGCTAGTGAAAACAAAGAGCATTTGTTCAAATACTTTGTCAGAGCCTTGATTTCAGCTTTGAAATGCTACAAAGCCTGTTGCTGTGTGGCTTTTAAATGTTTGCTTTTCTGTGACTCTTTCACCTTAGTCTCCCTCACAAAGAATTTTAATCTAACTTTGGTTTTTATAGCATCTCTATCTGCTGTTTCTCTTGGCTTTACTGTGAGGTCTGCAAGCTGTGGGTACTAAATGCACTGAAAAGAGCACTTGAAGTCTATTTGCATTTAACTGGTGAATTTAAATAGACACAGCAAACTGTAGTCATAATTCAACACATTGCTTTGTCTCACTGAGGCAGGCAAATTTTAATGGTAGTGGTGGCTGTAGTTCATTATTGAAGTAGTGGTATTTCTAGAATATTTTTTTGCCTAACTAGACACCCAGTGCATAAATTACCAACTGATACTTGCTAAACAAAACAATATACCAGATATTAAGAAGAAAAGATAGAGCTATGTGACCTCAATAAGCACTCATTGCTGTCTTTTCCTCTGTGTTCCACTTACGTGGCAAAATTTTTTCTTTATTAAGGATATTTCTGCTTATGACTGAACGGAGGCTTTTCTAGTGATTAAAAACATAACAGAAACAATGCAGGGATGTAATGGCTTGATTACTTTTCCTTATTACATTTTCTATATTGGTACCAAAGTAAAGTTAAGCTATGAAGAAAAATACAGATTCATAGCCATTTAATATTTCTTCTCTGAAAAGATGGGATGCCTGTGGGACATGAGTTCTTTCCACTTCCCTTTGCTATGTGTTGGCTTCAGTGTGCTTGAAAGTAGCATTTGTCATCTGGTCTTTCAGAAGCTGTTGTGCTGCTCATAGAGTGTTGCTTTCTACAGTTTACATAGAGGGAAAAAAGGTCCAGTATTTCTGCATAATCATAGATGTCCCTCTATAGTTTGTAATGGTTTTGACCAAAAAGATTTGTTTCCAAATTTTGGAGACAGACATTCTTTGAGACTTTCTCTAGAGATGTCATGAAAAGACACTGTTAGGAGCCACAGCTTTGGGTGGTCTGTCAGTTGAAAGAATTACTTAAATATCTGTTTTCAAGTGTGACTTTTTGTAGTTTTAGAAGGTATTTTTAGCTGCATAAGTTAAGTAATTCTCTACTATCTCACTTACACTTCTGCCAATTAAGAGTATTCATTTGCTGTTTTTCAGAACCCGTCTTGAAGAACTAAGAATGTTTTTGGAGAATGAGACCTGGGAACTTTGTCCTGTTAAATCAAGCTTTAGTATTCTGCAACTTCATGTACGTTCTATGTATAAAACACACAAATGTATTAATACTTTGACAAGTAAGAGTCCCGGTGTTCTAAGAAGTAGTAGGATTCATGACCTACTGTTCAAATGTTTTTAATGGCTGCTAAAAACTCTTAAATTTTATTTCATAATATTGGAAACCCAAGAACCAAATGGTTTTAAAATGGTAGTGTTTCTGTTTCAGGCAGGTAGAGGTTTATGGAAGATGCTAGAGTTGTAAGCATAATGTTAGCTTTTATTTTTCATGTTTAAATGTACTGCTAATATGTCTGTTTTCAATTTCTAAATTGTTTGTCTGACAGTAAGATGCTAAAATATGATTGCTTAAAAGTAGTGGCATGCGTGCTCACTTGTACCAATCTGGCATTGTTTCTGGAAACATAGGTCATACTGGCTCATTTGGAAAGGAAAAAAAATATTCTTTTATTCTGAAGTCCAACTGAAAGCAAGTAATTGGTGTGCTCACTTTCTGTCCTAAAGTGATTTTTGTTAAGTTTAGCATGTGGTGAATGAAGTTCACTTGTTTTGCCAGATAAAACATGGTGCCTGTGATTAAAGCTATAACTAAAGTTCAAAAATGATTTAGTGGAGCGATCTTAAGAAAAAGATAATTTTGCAGCTTCTGTAGAGTTAACTGTAGAAGCAAGCAATATGCTACTGGGGCAGTAATAGTATAGAGGGAAAAGGAAGCAGGACCCTCAGTAGCATCTAGCAGCCAAAGAAATAATGTTTTTAATAGAGAAATGGGATTATAAATCCATACATATTGCTCAAGGGACTGGAGCAGCAGAAAATGGCAGAAAGTAACAGATTCATTTAAGCAAATAGAAATCTAATGTTGTAGTCCTTTTAGCTGCATATGTTTTGATCTTTAAACCTTCAGTTAAATGAAGATGTCCATTTTGCCATTGTTGAAAATCAGTAGCTAGAGTTTAATAGATAAAAATAGTATATCAACTAAGTCAAGATTTTGTGTCCCACTTGATCCTTGTATTTGCAAAAGTTTGTGCACTTGCCCAGTGATCAGAAAGTTTATGTGCAGCTGAAGTAAAAAATTTTGAAAGGAACTTTTAAAAAATAAAGTATCAATAAGAAAATTTCAGCTTTAGTAAATTACTCGGTAACTTGTGTCATGAAAACTACATTTTTGGATAGAATTTAAGTCTTGTTTTAGCTCCTCATTTCTATGAAATAAAAAACCAATTAGCTTTCACCTAGTTTTAGACTGTAAATACTTTCAGAATGCAGATGTATTGCATGTCATAGCGAAAAACTGCTAAAATTGCCAAAACCAGCAGTATAAGATTGCCATTTTCAAGGTTAACTTGAGCCAGCATGAAAAGCATGTTTAAATAAGCAGCAAACTTTGGCTAAGAGTTAATTGTCCAAAAGTTTTTTTTTATCTTCTGTTTTTATAGAACTGCTGTCATAATTATACTGAAACTGCCCGATTAAAGTTGTACTTTATTTCTGTTAATAGGAATTTAAGTTCATGGAGCAGTCACGTTCCCCATCCGTGTCGCCTAGTAAGCAGCCTGCTTCAGCAATTTCAGCAACGCTGACGTTATTTGAGCAGTACTGTAATGGAGGAAACCCATTTGAAATTCAGGCTGACAGCAAAGATGATGAGACAGAGGACGTGCTAGCTTCCAATGGGGTATGGAGTGTTTCAGGGGAAAAAAAAAAAAAGGAAAAAAGAAAAGAAAAGCAACTTGTGCTTTCACTAAATGCTGATTTGTTTTGTGTAACAATGATGGCGAAATGTCTTGATACAAGAATCAGTGACCTGCAGTACTGTGTTGCTTTGCTTTTAGCAGTGCCAGAAAGCCAGGCATCCTTTTTAAAGTTCAGTTTCTTTTGTAGTGGATCTGAATTTCTTTCCACCGAAGGCAAGCGTTCCTGAAGGGCTAGCAAGATATGTTTCATTCAAATTAGTATTTTTCCAGGGACTTAAATTAGCATTCTTTGTGGAAGCAATTTTATCATTTTAGCGCTTGCTTTCTGGAATCATTATGGGTTGCTCCTTCTGTTGTATTTGTTCACACCTACCTGATCTGCTATGACTAATGACCCTGAGACTAGTTCAGTTGGTTAGATCGTGGTGCCTGTAATGCCAAGGCCACTGTTTTGATGCCAGTATGGGCCGTTCTTGTAAAAGTTGGACTTGATACTTGTGGATCCCTTCCGACTCAGAATATCCTGTGATTCTGTGAATTATCTGATGTTTGTTAGTTAATTTTAATTGTACCTTAAATGCTCAGGACGCTCTCTTTATGGTGGGTTCTACTTTAAAACCAAACAATAACTGTGTGGGCTTTTTTCTGAACTCTGTCAAAATCTAACAGTGGTCAAGTATGGTTTAATGTAAGACTTTGTACCATTCCCTTAAATGCTACATTAGCATGTTTTTGTTAAAGCCTTTGTTCTTGTTTATCCCTTTGATGAATAGTGTTTCCTTGGGCTTTTTTTTGTGATAAGGTTGGGTTTAGTTTTTGCATTTAAGGTTAGTTAATCCAGCCATCACACTAATGGCTTTCTGGTTTTCAGCTTCATTTTGAAAGCAAAGATGCATACGCTGCAGGGTATGCTGGAAATTGCAGAATTCCATGGTATTTTGTATAAAACCACTCTGAAGCAAAGCTTTTGGGGAATCTCGGTAGCCATTTGGTAGATATTTGCTAAAATGATCCTTAGTTAAATAAGGATTAATGGTGATACCAAGAGTACTTTTAAGGTTTTCAAAATTACGGTTCCCTCTACGGGAAGAGTTTATTTCAGACTTTTGTATATGTTTGTGCGTAGTTTTTCTCTAAAAAATATTTTTCTGACAAAAAAAGTCTAGGAAATTAACTTTGAGGTTTTTTCTCTTTTCACACGGGAGAGTGTTTTCTGAAGGTTTGACTTTGTAACAAATGTTTGGATCCATGGTGACCTGCACCGTGAGTGCAGAAATACATCTCAAATATTGCAGGATACTTTTTGCCACTGCTTGCATGTAGAATAATTAGGAAGGTGTGAAATTATATTCCAAATATGATATTAACTGGAGCTATTGAGAGTGGCTAACATCTCAAGAACAAAAGAGAATAATTGCTGGAATGTGATTTCGAACTCACCTGATACTTTGCAGGTTACTGCTAGCAAATAAGTGCCTACACTGTTCCATGTTTTTTGTGTAGTGACTTTGTAAGCAGAATAGTTACACTTGTAGAAGGCTAGAATTGTCTTCTTTTCTGACTATGGATGTGTTGAGGTATTCTTATTTTTATCTCCATGCTTGTATAAGATATGAAAACTTTGCAATTTATGGCAGAGCTGCTTCATTCTTTCCAGTTTTAACATTTTGCCCTTCAGAATCTGTTTCTTTTAGCTCAAAGTAAAATTTAAAAGACATTGTCTTCCTCTGCAGTAAGCTTTTGCTTCTTACAAACATGAAATCATTTGAAGAAAAAATTACGTAGCAAATGCTGTTAAACATGTTAGAGATAATTTATTTTTGGCTTTTGCCAGCATGAAGCGTCACACTGCTGCCAAGCAGACTTCTATCAGTAATCACAGAATCACTGAATTCTTAGGATTGGGACCTCTGGAGATCTTGTCCAATCCCCCTGCCAAGGCAGAGTTACCTAGAGTCACAGAAATATGTCCAGGTGGGTTTTGAATGTCTCCAGAGATGGAGACTCCTGGGCAGCCCATTCCAGTGCTCTACCACCCTCAAAGTTAAGAGGTTCTTTGTCATGTTGATATGAAACTTCTTGAGTTTCTGTTTATGTCCATTACTATCAGTCCTGTTGCTGGGCACCACTGAAAAGAGTGGCACCGTTCTCTTGGCACCCACCTTTGAGATATTTATCTGCATTAATGAGATCCCCTCTTAATCTTCTCTTCTTTAGACTAAACAGGCCCAGATCCTACAGTCTCTCCTCATAAGAGAGACTCCTAATCATCTTTGTGGCTCTCCAGTAGCTCCTTGTACTACCCTCCTCTGACTTCAGTTGTATATTATCTTTTCTCTCTTTTCTCCAAAGATGAACCTTTTCTGGAGAAGTAATAGAGCCTAAAAACTGTTACAGAATTCCACTTCTGGTAGCAGTTAGCACTGACACTGCAGGCTCATGAGAGGTAATGGTCCTGCAGGTTTTACTGTAACATGCATGAGTTATAAAACATAAATGTGTGGGGTGGTTTTCCTCTATTTGTTCCAGAAATTTCTTGAGAAAAATACAAGAAAGCACCCCCACCCCAAACCCATGTTCTTTATTATAACTGAGTAGTATTATCCAGAAAGTTATCTGTTATCTTTGTTGCCTTATTATAAAGGAGAGAAGAGAGAATGGAAGAGAGAATGAATTTGACCATCTAATCATCCTGGATAAAAATGATTTTTTTTATTCTGAATTTGTCTCCAGCCATTGGAAAAAGTATCTATATGTAAAAGTTATTGTTTTCATACTGGTTGTTCACTGGTATCTGTTTTTTGAAGGTGTGTGAGGCTCCGTCTCAGACAGAACTAGAGCTACTTAAGACAGTAGGCATTAGTTTACTAGTAAAGGATTGCCTCATGCTCTGCATGTAGGTGCTGATGTTGCTGCAAGCACTGTGGTGGAGATGGGTCCTGTCAGGATGCTCTGCTTGGGCTGAAAGTGGCTGCCTTGACAATTCTGCAGTGACAGGCTGTTTTTCCTTATCCTTTACACAGAAAGAAGAATAACTTGCTTAGGTAACGTGGGATAAAATTTATATGGAGGCTTTATGTTTTGGTTTCTTAACTGATCAGTTAAGATGGAGGCACGTTTTAGAACTTAAAATTGAAATTGTTTCAGATGGAGGTTGCAAAATGTTGTTTCCAGAGAATGCAGGAGTGTTTCCAAATATTTCAATAAATAGCATGACAAGGACATAAGCAATTAATTTGCTTGTCAAATGATCTGTAGGATGGTGAGAATGGCCAGGATTTCTTTTGAGAATTTTAGTCTTTGTAACTGCTTAGTTGTTGTCGTTCTAGACAACTGAAAATGGGCCTCTGGACCCAGTCACCTCCTCTCTCTATCTAGAGCTTCAGTGAGATGCTTTATGTCCCTTTTCTGTAGCTTCCTAAAATGTATTTGTTGTGATACAGTTAGCTTACAGTATTGTAACATTCTTCAACTTTGATGAATCTTACCACTGCCTATGGGTTTGTCTAGGCTGATTGCCTAAACACTTGTGAACTGATTATTGCTGCAAGATACTTGAATTCATTTCAGCATTTTAAAATTTTACTGCAGATTGTGCATATTCAAAATAGATTTATAAGATCTCTTTGGGTTGAGTTCACTATTTAATAGTTGGGAGTTACTGCATACTTTAAAATACAGATGCATTTAACTCATTAAATAACTTTTCCAGATCATTAATAGTATTTTTCCACATTAAGTTGTTTTTCTTAAAATCCTTTTATTCTATGATGTTGAGTTAATTAATGTCAACTGTCAGATTCATATATCAGTATGAATTATAGTTAACAGTTTGTACTCAATTTATCATTTTACTGTCATTGTATTTTAATTGAATCAGCATGTAATTTATTATATATTAATGCATAATAAGTGGTGGTAATTCTCTGTGCTAATGTTCCACCCAAGTTAGTTAAACTGTGTCTCTTTTTCCTTAGTCAAAGCTGAACTCAGCTAATTTTTAAAATAAATGAGCTGCTTTTGTTACAGCATTCCTTTGTCTAAAATGTGAAAGGCAAAAATTTTGTCGGTGAATACTAATGATATCAGCATTTCTTTTTAGAACGTGTCTCATACTACATTCTTTTTTTCCACCTGAGCGGTTTTTGCTTCAATTTTTTTTTTTTTTTTTTGACAATGTGGGATTCTCACTTTTATAATATGGTGCTAGGCTTTAAAAGTCTCAGCAACTTGGGGCTGGGGCTGGGAATTGCCAGGCATGACTGAAAAAATGTATTTCCTAGTGTTTCACATGATGGAGAGACTGGGCTTTGCCCTCTAGAGAGGTCTTACCGTTTAAAAACCGGCCATTTCTTAAGGATCCTGGAACCAGACTGTCTGTCATATGTGTCACTATTGACTACTTGGATAAAGTGGCTTCAAAGCCATGTACATGTTAAGGAAAATTAAAAGGAAAAGTGGTGGGATCTCTCTTCAAGTGCATTCTGAAGCCTGATGGATGTGATTAACATTGTGATAGCTGTGTAGGTCTTCAGGAAAAAGGGTTGTATCACAAGCATCATATATTTGTTTTTTCTTTAATCTTTTCTGGCTTAAGAAATTCACTTTGTGAAAAAAATGATTTCATTATTTCTGAAGTGTCTGAAGCATGAGAAAGAACAACCTAGAACACCTGAAAAAGAAACTGACATTAAATACTGCTTTTAATTGGAATGAAAAAAAGATTGCAAATTACAGGTGTAAAAATCCTAATTGTACACTTTTAACGCGTATGTGTGACTTCATATTTATAAAAAGCATTTATTTGTGTATGTATGTAAGCATGTATTTGTGACTAGTATTTAGCCACAAAAACTTATCCTCTAGCAATAGTAATAGATGTCTAGCATGGAAATGCTAAACTGTATTTTATATGTTGTAGCCTGTGTTGCTTATTGTTTTCCAGACATCACCTTTTAGGCTCCTACCTTGCATCCTTGAGTTGAAAATAATTCTTTTGTGATCTCTGAAATGCAGTTCGACAGTTGAACAGAGAGGAACAGTTTCAAAAGAAACCCCAAAAATGCAGATGAGAGTTTGGAGACAGTGGTTGTCTGTATCTAATTCAGTTTCTTAGTTTTCAAAAGGTAGAATTACCATCAAATGTATCCATGAAATGTATAGGAAGGCATGTTTTGAAGCTGATATACGTGATTAATTTGTCTATGCTTTCACATATTTTGTAGGGTTATTCTGGAATAATTTGTGACAAATGAAGCAAATGGTGCATGAGACTTTCTTCCGCCAAAGAGGATTTGTTTAATGAATAATTACATCAGTGTTTTAAATATCGGGATTCTGTGTCTTTAACTAGATAAGGGATGGTGTATGTTTTAAAACAAAACCAAGAAACAACACACAAAAATGAATGCAAACATGCTCCAAACACCTCATCGAGGTTTCTGAGAAAGCAAGGGTGAGAAAGGAAAATGCTTTTAATCTAGGCCCCAGTGATTTATTCCACTGATAGAGTTGAATTATATCGTTACAGTACTTTTTACAATCATATGGTGTGCTGTGGGTTTGGGATTTGTTGTAGTTTTTGTTCTCTATGAGGAAGGGTACTCTAATTTGGGTTGCAGAATCCTGTTCCTTGCGTAGTCTACAATTTTTGGTTGTTCCATGACAGTACAAAGTTTATATGCATAGAGCGTACATATGTATACAAAGTTATCCTCCTTCCCGTTGAGGCAGATAGGATGGCATACAGTACAGAAAAGTGAGTGAGAAAAACATTACGTGGTAGTAGAGCCATGAGAAATACTTACATAGTTGTAGTAGCATTTCACAGAATCACAAAATATGCTGAGTTGGGAGGGACCCACAAGGATCATTGAGTCCAACTCCTGGCCCTGCACAGGACCATCCCCAAGAGTCACACCATGTGCCTGAGAGTATCATCCAAATGCTTTTTGAACTCTGTCAGGCTTGGTGCTGTGACCACTTCCATGGGGAGCCTGTTCCAGTGCCCAACCACCCTCTGGTTTTTAATATCCAACCTAAACCTCCCCTGACACAACTTCAGGCCGTTCCCTCAGATCCTTCACCGGTCTCCAGAGAGAAGAGATCAATGTCTGCCCCCACCTCTTCCCCTCACAAGTTGTAACTGCAGTGAGGTCTGCAGGCTGAACAGACCAAGTGACTTTAGAGGTATTGTTTTTGTGAAGTGTTAGTCAAAATTGCATTGTCTCTATCAGGTTAAGTGGTTGACAGACTCTCTGGTAGAAATGTCTTTTGGAGTGTTCTAAAAGCAATTTTGCAAGCAACTGCAAGTTGGTTTTTTTGGTATTGTATTTTTAAAAAAATAAACGTGTACAATATAAATAAGTGTTTTTGTGAAGGAATAGTTTAGTCCTTCTTGCAATAATAACTAGGGATTGTGTAGTGCCAGTTTTTTTTTTGTTTTATTACCATCGCATGGATGAATTTTGAGGTGTTGTTACTATTTTTTCAGATTAGAAAGCAAGTAATAAAATCTCAGATATACTTGATACAGAATAGAATCGAATTCAAAATAAAATTATCAATAGTTGGGAGAAATAGGATGATGCAAATATTAATCAAGTTCCAAAAATAGAAATGCACTTAAAAATGGCTTTATATAATTTGCCTGTTGCATTTTAATGGAATTGTTAGCAGCCTTTAAATCAGCAAAGTTATCTGTATTATGCTCAAGATAAAAGACAAGAAATTACCAAAGTGCCACATTACATGAGTGATCTTATTATAAGAAAAATGTTAGTCTGTTTATTTGTTTGTTTGTTTGTTTTAACAGTATGAATCAGATGAACAAGAAAAAAGTGCATATCAAGAGTATGATAGTGACAGTGATGTTCCTGAAGAGTTGAAAAGAGATTATGTGGATGAGCAGACAGGAGATGCCCCGATAAAAAGGTAGGCTCTGTGAGTTCTTGGTCTAATTTACATGCTTTTCCTTTCAGTACTCTAAGCAGTCCACTTTCTATAATCTACAACAGTGGAATAATAATCAAATAATCTTTATGCTGCTTGCACAGTTAGAAGGGCTCAGCACTTAGATCTCCAGAATGGGGAGAAACATAAAACTGCTCATCATTATTGCAGAGAGAAGCTGCAAAAAGCAACATTCTGAAAGAGGACAAAGGCTCTCTGAAGCAGGTAGTGGAAAACTGATTAGCAAGAACTAGGTCCTTGCTAAGGTTAACTGAAGGTTCTTCTATAGCAGCTGTTGTGCATATGTATAATTTCAGTTTTGTCAAAATCAGTTGTTTACAGGCAAATGGCTTGAATTTTGCGCTTCTGCTTTTGCAGAATAGTAAACTTCTACACATTAAGAAAAAAAAAAATAGGTTCTTCCATAGCTTGAAGACAGTCTTTTGGAATTTTAAATTCTCTTTTTCTTTGAGAATATATATACACACACATATATGAATGAGTATACATATTCTATTTTGATGACTATTAAAAAAATTATATATAGTCATATAAACAAAAGCCAACTCTGTAGCCTTTAAAAGGATCTGAAATACAAATTTCTGTCTAGTACATTGTACAACTTAGGTGTCCATGCAGACTTTGTGAAGCAGGCTAACATTATTTTTATGTAGGGAGTGCAGAACTAAAATGCCATCACTTAGGTCAGAGCATAGGAATGGGTTTTTTACAGAATAACTCTTCAGGATAAAATATTGTTAAATGATTCCTTAAGATACATCATGTAAATTTCTTAATTTCAAAGAGTTGATGGAGATATATTTAAAAATTCCTTAATTGGAACAAACAATAGTTACTGTCCATATGTTTATGCTGTGAAATTGAAGCATTCTGAGTTTTTGGAATAATATTGTTTTGAGCTATGGCAGCTGGCAGAAGGTTTCTCTTATAGGAAAATAGAATATCTGGAGTTGCAAAGGATCCATAAGTATCATCGAGTCTGACTCCCTGCCACTTGCATGACTAGACTTCATGAAAAATTCAATTACTTTTTTTAACTTCATCCTCCTCAAAATTTCTTCCTTTTCCAGATAGTAATTTTCAGCTAATGTCAGTAATAGTCAGCTAATGATGTAGCTGACTAATCTGCCGCTGTTTTGTTGTGACTTGTGTTGTTTTCATTTTCTTTACTTCATGAACTGTGATCTTGAGTCAGAGTGATTAAAATGATTGGTGAGGCAAGGCAGAGGCCTGCAAAACTCAAGCCTTGAACCCAAGGCTTAAGTCCAAGAAATTTCTTTCTCTAGCACAATTCTGTGTAAATTAGGTCAGGCTTCTCTCTTAAATGATAGAATCCTAACCCAGTTATGCTTTGGCATAAATAAAATGCTACTCTGGAAGACATACTGTCATGTGAAAGAAGGGAGGAGGAATAATTTATTTTCTACTAACTTTCATTTGTATGTCCTCGAATATTGTCACATTTGGTGTATTTTGTTTTCTTTAAAGTGTTTCTCGAGAAACTCTGAGGAGCAGAAAGAGATCAGATTACAACCTCAATAAAGTGAATGCACCTATTCTAACAAACACTACCCTGAATGTAATACGGCTTGTTGGTATGTAGAACAATTGTAGTTTTTTGTGGTTTTGATTTTTCTGCAAACTTACCAATTATAGCAAATATGTTAAATGAAATTTAAGGCCTTAAAATATACCTGATTGGGCTCTTTTTCTGCTCTTTGAAAATGTTAATAAAATAGGAATAAATCACTAAACAAGCATTTTTTAATTAAATAGACAAATTTGCTAACATCTTATGAGTTACTTCACTTTGAAAGTTAATCTGCATGCATATATTGATTTTTAACTTAAAATGGTGGATTATTTGTCTAACATATTGAATGTGTAAAAAGAGTGGAGATAGCAAGCAAAAAGATGAATGTTTGTGTTGCTTATGTGTCTTATGAAATGCTTTGTCTTAAAATAGAATTGTTGCAAAGGTAAGAACTTACAGACTGGGTTTTTTTCCCATTTCATTACACAAATGAGAACCAGGAGGCTTCTTCTAGTTGTCACTTCTAGTTGTTTGTTAGAAGACTTCATCCACTTTCTCCTCCTGATCAGGCATCGTGTAGCAAACACCCTCAACAGTGTCACCCTTTCTACTCTACCCTTTTATCCTAACCCATAAGCTCTTGATTTGGTCATCACCCACCCCAGGATGGAGCTTGATACATTCCAAGTGTTGCCTTACATAGATGGCAACTCCACCACTGCACTTTCCTGGTCTGCCTTTCCTAAACAGCATGTGGGGCCATCATGACAACATTCCAGTCACACAAACTATCCCACCATACCTCTGTAATTCTGATGGTATCAAAGCCCTGTGACTGCACACAGATCTCTAGTTCCTTGTTGGTTTCTTGCCCTGCGTGTCTTGGTGTACAGGCACTTTATAGTGGTATATGAGTGTGTCAGTATCCCAGTGGGAGTGCAAAGGGGTGCCCCATGCTCCTGTCTTATAGTCCTGTCTTTGATTGCCGGTTCTTGCTGGAGGTATCCCCATTTAAACCTTCTTTTGCTGCTTGGGTGGTCACTCCAACTCCCCTTCCCCCACCTTCCCTAGTTTAAAGCTTGCTTTCCCAGGTTGGCCATTCTGTCGGCAAAGATCTATGTGTGCTAATTTGTGAGGTGCATCAGTTTTATCTAGAGTAGTCTGGTAGAGAATACTCTCTACTTACTGTCTTTAAGGCTAGAAGGAGTGCTGGAGGCAGTGCTTCAAGAGAAACCTGGCAAATGTTCAGCATTTTATGCTGAACCAAATGTTTAGCTATTAGCAGGGAGTCTCTAGAAAGTCAAGCTACTTTGAGTTGCTGAAATTCTTAAGTGGTGGTTTCAAGTATTCCTGGAACTTTCTGTCATGACGTGGATTTGTTTGTGCTGTTTGGAAATGTTCTTATATATCCTTTTTTCACCCAAAATAGGAACTTTTGTGCAATTAGGTAGCAATGTGTAGGAATTAAAAGTTGGTGTCCTCTTAGAGGGAACAACTGGGAGAAATGTTCTTGGAACAGTTGTTGTGTCAATATGCTGACTGATGTGGTAATAGAGAAATGTTCTTGGCATCAGAAGATTTTTATAGGGACAATGCTTGGGCAGTGTACAATGTACTGTGTGTAGCCCTTTGGAAAAGCTTAAGATACTACCCAGGAGATTACCTTCAATATTCATGCCAGCTGCACAGATATATGGAAGTCTTAACTGTCCAGAATGTGACACATCACTGTTATATTGTGTTCAGGTTGCAGGTGAGTTTAAAAATGTATTTATCACAGAGTAAGTGGAAAAAATCAGCCTGTGGCAATACAGAATATTTACATAGCACAGATGAAGGTGACAGTTGCTTTGACTGGGGTACCATCATTTCCCAAACATCCAAAAATTTCCACATTGGACTGCATTTGGTTTTTCCTTTTGGAAGGCAAATAAAATTTTGGAAGTCTGCTTTTTAGTTTGTTCATAATACTGTGGGTCAAAACATTAATAATTATGCACAGAGTTAACATTTGGTCTAAACTGCCAAATATTGAATTTTACAACCTGTGTCAAATGTTCAAAAATAACAAAATATATGCTCTTGTGTGTTAGCAAACAGCGGTACAGACACATAACATTCAAGCAGGGATTGAATTCTTTGTAAGCTAGATAGAAAACTGGAAAGTAGCAATATCAGGTTATTGGTTGTTTCTTGCTATAGTGCTCTACCATATTACTGTGTTATGTGTTTGTCAAATAAATGTTATCTTTACTGACCTACACAATTACTTGCTTAAAAAAATTTAAGTAACTTCCCACCTTCCAGGTTAAAAGGTAACTTTGTTTCTTTCTTGCCCAGTTTCTGTGACTAAACCAAGATTTTCTGTATCTAATAGTAAAATACTTTGGTCGGCGCAGCATTAACTTGAAAAACAGTGTTTTTGACTACAAGAAAAAGAAATTGTTTTGGCACCCTCATGTAATTTTTTCAACCTGTCATGTCAAAACATGTCTGAAATATTACAATTTGTTAAATGATCTGCTGTATCCTACATGCTGGGTAGACTGCATTTGTGTTATGGTTCAAAAATTGCTGTCTCTTACTATAATAACCAAAAGCTTATTATATATTTTTTATGTTTTTAAAACACTAGAAGAGCAAGCAGGATGTAATTTTTGAGGTAACCAGCAGGCAATGTGGGGGCTCTACAGTATCAGGGTTTTCATTAAATCCTCTTCTTGTATGACCTGATGAAGAGCCATGCTCTGTGCTGGAAAACAAAATAACTGAAAACTATAGGCCCTGTGAACTAGGCCTGCAGGGAATAATTTGTTTCTGAGTCCAAATCATATGATCAGTTTGATTCAGATAACATATAGATGAAAGTCCTGAGGTTGCGTTCTTTAATTATTTTAAATTTTTCTTTAAAATTTCCCAAGTCAGGCAGAGAACAGGAAGGGTCTTCTCCCGTCATCCTCCTTTACTCACAGTCTGTCCCTCTAAAAATATTTCAAGTGTACATCTTAAAACCACTTTACCCCGAGATAAAAAGGAGAGAGAACAGGAAATGCTATATGACCAATCTGAAACACATTATTCAGAGAATTCTTGGGTGAAATCCAATCCTGGTCATAAAATTTTTATGCTGTACTTTTCTATTACTTGAAAAATATCCTTATGTGCATATATGAACACACACTAATGCATAAAATCTTCAGTGGCTCTATATAACATTTGCCAGAGATTACTTAAGGGGATTATTATTTTTTGTCTAAATGAAGCTGAAACTTGTAGAGGGTTTAGAAAGTTGTATATTTTTAATTTGGTACCAGAAGGTCAAGAATGTTAAAGACATTTTGATAAGGATTAATGTCCACATTTTGAGAAATCTTGAGGCATTTGTGATGTCTTAGGCATCATTTTTATCTTGGTTTTTAAACCTCCCAATTTCTAAACTTACTGAGTTGTTGTTTATCAATATTCAAGGCTAAATAATAGACTTTGTAAAGCTGGTTTTGAGTTTTTTGAACTTGGCTCTGTCTTTGTAGCACTTATGCTGAGAAAACTGATCTCCTGTATTTGATTTTTAAGGGAAGTACATGCAGATGATGAATATTCTGAAACCGATTGCATTTGATGTGATCCACTTCATGTCCCAGCTCTTCGATTATTATCTGTATGCAGTCTATACGTTTTTTGGCCGAAATGACACGGTAGGTGGCAACATTTTTAGTTTTCAAGCATCACTGTACACACAGAATGAAAATACAGAGGAAATCTCTTTGCTTAAAATACTACCCAATATGTAATCCCCAAAAAAATCAGTGGCAACAGAATGGATTTGAATGTAGAAGTAAGAAAAGGCTGATTAGATCAGACATTAGGGAAATAAGTACTGAAAGCATTATTGTCACTAGGACATTAATCATGCTATGTTTTGAATAGATAGATTGTCTGTTCTTTTTTTCCAGCAGTATTAGAAGGGAGGAAAGAAACTGTGAAACACATATAAGTAGTGGCAGAAAGTGGGTAGCAAAGGAGAAGTCTGCAGAAGGGTGGTGGTGGTTTTGAGCCCATAGAGTATGAGGTGATTTAATTTTTCAGTATGTATTTCTCTGCTTACTTAAGAATAGTAAAAGGAAGAGGAGAAGGGGGCCATGAAAGTTAAATTGTAACTCAAGCTTAAGAGGTTTGAAAAATACTTTTTCAGATCTAGTGTTCTTCTGTCAAACTACTTGCACTAATGAAAACATTTTTCAGTGATCTTGTAGTTGAAATAAGTACTTGTTGGCAATGTCTTTACATAACATAGATAACTTTCAATTGAATTGTCTTAAAGTCTTTATGAATGACTGCGTGTAAAAACAATTTTATCCTCTCTTGTCCCCTAAATTACTTTGCAAGTAATAATATCAAGGGATTCCAAATTCATCATCATCTGTTGGCAAATTGCAATGGATTTTCAGACTCAGCATATGGTTTTGAATGGTTTCAAGCTGTTCTATTTGGCAGGGCAGATATACTGGCAATTTGTATTTACAGGACGAGTGGTTTGGGTTTTTAAATTTTTTTTCCTGGTTGGTTGTTTTGGGGTTTTTTTGAGATTTTTTTTTCTTTTTTGGTTAACATAATTGATTTCCGTTGGCTTAGTCAGATGCTCTGGTATTCACAGTGTGTTGCCTTTTTTTGTTTTGTTTTGTTTCTTTTGCACCTCTCATTTTATGTTTCTAAAGCCCATACTGACTTCCTTACTCTGTGCTTCTAACAGAGAACAGCTCAGTGATAGGCAGGTAAACATTATAGCAGATGGTGGTAAAATTGTGATGTTTTTGTAGTGTGTGTAATATTTGTTTTGACAGATGATTTTCCATGGGAAACACAATGCTTACAAGGGTTTATGATTGTAATAAACCCTCTTGTAATGCTGCTTAAATGTCCTCACTCCCCGTAGTGTTTATTAACCTTTAGAAAGTAGAGTTGGGTGATGGTATGTGATTTAGACCACTGAGAATGTTCCTGGTTTATTTTTATTTACAAAATAAATTCAAATGGTGTTGTTAGAGTACGCTGGCATAACTTCCTTAAATGTTTGAAATTATTTGTGAATACTGTGCTTATGTTGTATGTATGAGTTAGTAGAAACATAAGGAGAGTGATTAATTGTGTGGAGTTCATTGCCAGTTCAGTGAAACCCAGGGATCTAAAATATATGTGTTGAGTTCTATGTCTGATCACGATGCTGAGTCATTGTTCTTTCCAGATCTCTTTAGAATCATTAAGTCGTCACTATTTAGCTTTCTTCACTGTCAAAAATTAATTATCATTGTAATCAGAATTGCTCTTTCAACACGTTTTTATTTGTGGGATGCAAGTGAAGGCTGCCTCATCTCAAATTATTGAGAAACCCAACATAAAATTAAAAGGAATTGTCTGTGTTCAATATCTGCTACAGTGAACAGATATGATCATGCCACAGGCATGAACATGCCACAAAATAATCTTCCTTAGCAGAAAGCAGGTGAGGTGAGTTCTAATTTTTTTTTGACAGGACATCACACCAATTTGTAAACATAAGGGTTTTTTTTTATAACTAAAGGGGGCTATGTAAAATTTGTGATGAGTAGAATTATTCTGCAGATTGTCTAATGCTCTTCTTACTAGCCTTACTAGGTCGTCAGCCTGTGGAATTTAAATACCTATCATTTTGCTTATAGAACTAGCAAAAACTTCTGTGAAGCAAATCAGATGTACTGACAAGTGATGTGTTCTGTGTTAAGCCACGAGGTTCTGTCTGTGTGGAAAAATTCTGAACAACAGTTATTTTTGATATGTTTTTGTTTGCTTCTTGCTTTTTTCCCCCACCCCCATACATATAGGTACATGATTCCCTTTTCAGGCTGTAACTGACTGCCTGGTAAATTGGGAGTACTTGATATGGAGTGCTCCATGGAAATTTAAGTTTGTTTTTACATTCCTAATAATTATAATTATATTAAGAAATAAGTAAAAATTACTGATAGTTATTGAAAGTTAGCAATCAACCGGCAGAAAAAGAAAGAACTAGTGGTAAATTGCATGATGCATAGTTTTCATGGTGCAAATTTCTTAAATAAAATTTAATGGCTGAAACTTGCAAATAGATTTTTAATACATGTATCTTTTTCCTATAAGCAGGGTTTTTTTTCCATTTGTTCTTACCCTGACAGAGAGAACAGTCAGCCTTGAATTTGCAGTTCTTATGCCCACTGCTTGAACAACAGCTATATGATATTAAGAATTAAGGGTGTGTTTCTGTAAGGAGAAAAAGTTATTTTATTTTTCACCCATATACCTGCAAAATTAAAGACAGTTTAGAACTGATGCTCCTACAGTAAAAATTTGAAGAAAAATACAAATTATTTTTGTAAAAAAGCTTACTTCACTTGCAGAAAAACCAAGGCATGAATATTTCTATTTATCAGTTTATCAAATGTGGACACCGGGATAGTGATTATATTTCCTAGATCAGGTTCTAGATTTCATCAGAGTGTACTTCCAGTGGGAATTCAGCTCAGATGTAAATTTTCATTTAATAGATGGAGAACTGGGGCAGATGGACATCTTAAGTCAGAAACTTAGATTCAGTAAGTGGGGACCTAAATTATACTGTTTTGTCTTTCAAAGAAGCAGAGGAGATGACTTGAACTCAAACACTTGCTTCCCTGATTCAGCTCACTGAAGAAAGTCTAATAATACAGTGCACGACAGTGCTCTAAATATTGTTCAGTAAATTGCCTCTTGGTGTGAATCACATACCAGAACTGTATTCAAATCCTTCAAGGTTGTTGACTTAAATGTGTTTTTCTTAGATGTCCATTTCCATTTTAACTGTTTTGTTAGTTTATTGGGGGTTTTTTTAATTAAAAGTAGAAGATAAGTAGTTACAATAATTATGCATGTCAAATCAGACCCTCAGCTGGTATAATTTGTTGCACGTAGCAGGAAATTAGTGTAACTATATTGATTTATCTCAGCTGAGCCTCTGCACCATGTACTCCTGAGCCACTAACATGAAGATGGCACGTTTCTCAGGTAGATCTTTATAAGCATTAAGTGATAATGACTTTTTTATAAAGATCAATGGTTATAATTTTTACATATGCAGGATACATGATTGGTAATTAAATGACATTTTATAGCTAGCGTGAAGACCATTTGGCTTGGGTGTGGTGTGCATGCAAGTCTCTGAGGGGGCATTGTGGTGCACCATCTGGGCTCATTGCCCAAACGAGAAAACAGCCAAATACATTATTATAACAGTAAAGGATACTGGTTGTTTTATTGGTATGAATGGTAAGCTGTCATCTTCATGAAAGATACTTATGTCATTCCTCACATCAGTGCACTGTTGAGTGCCACGACCTCTGTTGATTTTCTTTTTATTTTGTATGGTTGTGATTATGTGCTAAAACTTTAATGTAGGTAAATTGTAGATAGTCTTTGCAAACTGAAATTTTGCTGTAATGAGTTTTCCTTTCCCAATTTAAATAGAATGTATTTCTTCCAGTTTGAATCAACAGGACTGGGCCTCAGCAGCAGCAGATTACGCACCACACTAAACAGAATCCAGGAGAGTCTAATTGATCTGGTAAGTACCTGTATTTTGTTAGTGCTCAGTGGAATAGAGGTCTCTATACACAATTGAGGAATTACATTTCTTCTTGGCTTTTTGATTTATTTTCTTTTTTCACGTCCAGTGTCTGTAATGAGAAAGGCTTGGTTTCATGATATAGAGACCATTATTGTATGAAATGACTTGTTTCTAATAACTAATTTAATGGCTTTTGCTAGATGTAATTGCTGTATTTAAATCTTCTATTACAATTCATATAAAAAAGAGAAACAATCAGTATTATCCTTATTAAGAGAGCTTTTATAAAAAGAAAACCAAAACAACACAATAGATGACTCGTTTTTTGTAAGTGAAGGAATAGCAAAACACTAAGCCATCTTGAAGATTGTTTGTCTTTCAAGATAATAGAGGTAGTATACAAAGTCCTTCATTAAGTAATTTCTTAATTTTGGGGAACTTTCCCTGATGTATTTTTTACATTGTATCCCATTGGTCACTT
>VYXB01001942.1:256949-360084 GCA_013397135.1 Pachyramphus minor | reverse complement strand
ATTAAGGTAATTAATTCATAGTCTCCTCTTCCGACTAAGATGAAAGGCTTAACAGAAGTTTGCTACTGGGTTCAGTCAAACCACTGAAATAAAAATATTCTCTTGTTACACATGACATTTTTTTGGAGGAAGAGATTGAAGGAGACACTTGTTCCTTACAGGTTTTTTTTTTCCTTCCTGTTCATTAAAAATTTATTCTATGGAGTAAACAATTAAGTGCTAAAGTAAAATACCCAGCAATTAAATAATATCATACTTCTATTCATTTGATACCTGATATTTGCTAATACATGCCTTTCTTTTGTAAAAACATGTTCCAGATGAAATTTAATTCAAATATGCATATCTCATAAGGTACTTCCCAAAGCACTCACCATCTNATTTGTCACTTGACATGGCAGTGCCTTGCATAGGATGCGTCTCCTAAAGATCATATCATAACTAAGGTCTTCAGGGAAATGGTAGTTGTGATTCTTGGTGAGGTTTTGCTTGGCTGAAGATTATTTCTGCAGTTTTTTTAATCCTTGCTTGGTCTCCTGCTGCTTAAAAAAAAAAAAAACAAACCTGAAGAAAAAAAGAAGAAACACAATTTGTGGTTTTTTTTCTTTTCTCTCTTTGAAAAAGATTTCTATAAGGTGTAAAATGACGTTTAAGGTGTTGTATGAATTGCTTGCCAAAAGAAAGTTTGTATACAAAAAGGTCTGTATACAAAAGGAAGTTCTGACATGACAAGCACTTTAACATTATGCTAGGATTTCTGCAGCTATTTTGCTTTCTCACATTTATTCATTTAGAGTTCTTCATACAGCTTTTTTTATTTACTTGGCTGTATTACCGAAGTAGCTTGGAATAATTTACTGAAGTTTTCTACCTTATTTAATTGAATAATTTTTCTGGGGTTTGGCAGTTGCTTGGTCTCTCTTCGGGCAGTCATCTCATTTTAATCACTTCAGACTCTCCTTCCTGGGCACTCAAACAGTTCCAGAGGAGTGCAGTTGTCCACACAGTTACAGCTGAGTACCTGGAAACCAGTGGCAGCTCCTGCTGACGAACTTTCTTTGTATAAGAAAGTCCTGCAGTAAAAATGTATTTGAACAGACCAGATTGTCTTACGTGGTTTTTTGTAAGGTAGTGGTTCAGGTTCCCAAGGCTGTGGCAGTGGATGTGCTTTTCTGTGGTCTCATTGGATTTTTATTTTTTTTAGAGTGTAGTTAATGACTCCTTTTCTTGGTTGTCTGTCAGCACACAGTGATTCCTGATAGAGGCTTTGTTGCATTGGGTCAGACAAGGTAGTAAATTACCTTTGTAACTTCTGGTAATTTTTTTAATGTAAAAAGTCTTCCATTTAACTTTGAACACTAAAAAATAGAAGAAATGCAAAGATCCCAGAAGCATGAACTACATGAACTTTGTTTTCTTTTATGCTTTATACTCTTCTACTGAAGTCAGTGGGACTGGCCCAACTAAGGTTTGGGACATGCTTGTTTTGTGACAAAGAGCATGGAGGATCCACACTCTTGAAATCATGCCTGCCATGAGGCAATGCTGATCAAGTCAGCCCTAGGGCTGATGCTAAATATATGCACTGTATGTGTTGGGACACTTGGGGTTCCCTTGCATGGCTCTTGTTATACTGTAAAGGTTTCTCAAGATGGTTTGTTGTTTGGTTTTTAATGATCTGCTTTCTTAAAGTCTATTGCTATTGTGTGTGTATATATTAAAACAATTCTAAACCTAAAGTCTTATGCAAAATATATTAGGTCAGAAGAAGCACAGTTTTGGAGGATTATTGGTTGTTAGTGTGATGTGCAGAACTTTGTGTGCTGAAGACAGGTGGTGGAGTTTACTGGTTTTTGTTAAAAGTTAATGAAAATGCATTATTGTAATTAACTGTCAACTATCCCCACCATAATTGGCAGATAACCAGTCATTTTGCTTGTAAGTTCTTTTGGATAACCGAAATAAATACATAGTTCTTTTCTCATTATGAAATCAGGCCCCATAAAAATGTGTCTCTTGCAAATTGCTTGTAAAATTTTTGACTTACGTAATTAGGTTAGATGGTTTATACTTTTGATTAAGGTAATTAATTCATAGTCTCCTCTTCCGACTAAGATGAAAGGCTTAACAGAAGTTTGCTACTGGGTTCAGCCAAACCACTGAAATGAAAATATTCTCTTGTTACACATGACATTTTTTTGGAGGAAGAGATTGAAGGAGACACTTGTTCCTTACAGGTTTTTTTTCCTTCCTGTTCATTAAAAATGTCTTCTATGGAGTAAACAATTAAATGCTAAAGTAAAATACCCGGCAATTAAATAATATCATACTCCTATTCATTTGATACCTGACATTTGCTAATACATGCCTTTCTTTTGTAAAAACATGTTCCAGATGAAATTTAATTCAAATATGCATATCTCATAAGGTACTTCCCAAAGCACTCACCATCTCTCATATTACTGTTAAACAAGTAAAGCAGTCATAAACCTCTTTTAGTGCTTCTTATGCTGATACTTTCTGGCCTTTATAGCAAAGCCACTTTTATACATAGTTGTTAGTTGTGTGTGCCAGTTGTGTGTAGCATTAGGAAACAGTTCTTTTCCTATGATGGTGTGAGGAAGTTAGACTAGACTAGAGAAAATTTAATAGATAAGACCTGCTGTAAAGTGTCTGCATGCAATCCTGGTTAACCTGTCCTGCTGCAATAACTACAGTTCATGTAGTTATTGTTGAGATAAGTTTGGTGCCTTTAATGAATTTTTTAATTTTTTTTGGGTTTTTTTTAGCACTTTGGGTTTTTTCCTCTTTGTCAAGGAAGGAGAAGAGCATTTTGTGGTTTGCATCAGTTCAATGTATACCTTGAAGTTATTTTATAAAATCTCTTTTGCCCGGTTTGCTTACAAGGATGTTGTGTGGGCTGTGATGTGTCTTAGATATATCAGAGTTCTGCTCAATCAGCAGAACTGAAATGGCCAGTTTATTAGACTGCTAGTCTAATCCAAGGAAAAGCTAAGCAAGTTTGTTCTCCTCTGATATTGCTCTCTGCATGCTTGATGCTGGGTGCATCATGGGTGCTACAATATTTTCTCTGTAACGAGATTTCTTGAAATTAAAATTTGGCTGCTGTTTAATGTCCTGGCTTCTACCTCCCTCCTTCTCCTCCTCCTCTTGAGATTGGTGCTCACTTTCGGTTTACAGGACTTCAGCTATTTGCTATGGTACTCTAGAGGAGTCGCTGGCAACAGACATTGTCTTGCAGACTTTCTTAATTACTGGAAGGGTTAACTTTAAAAAGTCTGGTGCACTGAAGAACATCTGATTTCTTTAAATAGTCTGTAGCCTTTTTTTCTTGTTCTAGCATGTATGTTTTGCCCCTGTATTGCTGCTTTCAGTCATTTGATCATTTCTGTTAATGAAGACATGAGGAAAAACCTCATGCATCACTGAGGCGCTTTCAGAGTGATCTTGTGATTTTTTTGGGGGGATTGTCACACTGGCTGTTTCCCTGAGCTTCCTTTTTGCTATAAACATGCCTTAGCAGTGCCTGCTTTTCAGAACAAATTAGGAGAATGAAATGCTTATCCTGTGTTTGGCCAGTGTATTTGAACCACAGCTTGGCACCTTAGTTGAATCTTAGCATATTTTTGACTGAGCCACTTCTCATATACATTTTGTGTCTTCGGATGCAACATGATTTTGGCATTTAAAAAATTAATAAGATACTTACCTTCATGGGAAGCAGGCAAGAAGAAGAAACTTGTTTAAAATGTCTCCAAAGTGGCAGGCAACTGTGAAGTGTGATAAATACAAAATTAAGCCTTTATAATATTTGTTTTTTACATAATTTGTAATTAGGCTTTGAGAGAAAGACCCTTTCTGTCCCCGAAGAAAAGAGAATTGCTTGATGATCTGTGTGTTTGTTTCTTTTTGTTCTGTGTAAACATTTCAAAGCTTCTCTCTTTTTTGTTTGTTTGGTTGGTTGGGTTGTTTTGGGTTTTTTTAAGAATGGAAAGAAGTGAAAAAAGAAAAAGAGAGGACAGATAAAGAGAGAATTTTAATAGTTAATTGGTGGTGTCTTTGGCTCAGTTAGTATTTTTAGATAATTGACTGTTATGCCTAGATGAGTAGATGTCATTGTCCAAGTGCAGTATACTTGTGGATGTGCTCAGTAGGTATCTTAGAGCTGCCTGAAGGAGATCACATGAGGTTTAGCAAATATCCAGGCCTTTTGACTTGCTTATCCATTCTGATAGACTGAGCAGAATGCAAACTTCATTGTATTGTGAAGCATCTGGCCAGTTTATTGCAAATTTATTTGACTGAATGTGAACACATATCAGAGCAATGAATATTTATTTTGCTAATAATGTAGCATTTTGGCTAGCCTTTTTAATCATTCCTGTGCTCAGTGCAACTGTATCTAATAGCATTTGCCATAAGCTTCTTTTAGAAGTTCTGTCTTCTGCTCAGCAATCTCTTTCTGTGAGATCTCTTAGCGCTACAAATGTTGTGTTGATGGTATTGCTCAGTCAGCAGTCCTTGTCCTTAATGTCAGAATTTCTGTAGGGATCCACAAAGGCTCCCTGCTTTATTGGCATTTTGCTTCTGTAACCTTATTACAACATTTTTTAATAAGTCTGAGGATACTTTTCTCATCCTTGTTAGTGGGAACTCTGCTTTCCCAGTTTGTGCTTTGTTCCATCTGCTGTAGCCTGCTTTTATCGTTCTGTTTGACATCTTTGGAAGATGGAAAACTGAAAGAGCCTTTCTGATTTAGCAAATCCACCTCCCTTTTGCCTTGGGCTGCCACACCACAGGAGGAAACTATCAACGAAAATCCAAGATAGTTAAAGTGAAACTGGTGAATTTTTGTTCCTCCACACCTCAAACCATTTTAACAGCTTGGACACTGTTAAAATCTTCCCAGTTGTTTTATATTTTTAATGTCACTTTTGGCTTGGCTTTCATCCAAGCAGTAAACACATTCTGGTGCTGCTTTGTCTATGGCAGCAAAGTGTTGATCTTTCTGCTCATTTAATTTTCACCAAGTGCTTACACATTTTGACATAATCAATTTTCACCTGCCCTACTTTTAATTGCTGCAATATAACCACAATAGATCTGTCAGATATTTTGCTATCAGAATAACTTTCTTGTTGGTTTTACCCTTTTCACCTGATCATCTGTGCAGTAGTACCTTTTCTCTTGGCTTTTCCAGATCTTTAATGTATATTCCTCCTTGTCTCAATCTTGACATACAGGATGAGTTATGCCATCACTAAGCTCCATTGGTGTTTCTGGTGCTCATTGCTCTCCTTTTCAACAAGTGTCTGAAAAAACTGTGTGAATAGCAATTATTCTGTTTCAGGTCACTTCTCACAGTTGTTCTCTGCTGTGAAGCATGGGCAGTACTCATGGTGACTGTTGTGGTCATTTTGAGCCTATTTTTCTTCCTCCTTTAGTTACTTCACTGCGATTTCCTCTCATTTTATTTCTGTCTCCAGTTGAAAAAAGCAAACAATCAATCCACAAACTTCAAGACAGCTTTTTTTTTTCTTTATCTTGTTTTTGACTTCATCTTTGTCCAGTTTTTTTATAGCCATTTGAGAATTAAACTGATTTGATTTTTTGACTCGAACCATAAATGTTACGTTTAAGCCTTATTGTTGTCACACTGGTTGTATGTTCATATGCTGCTTTACAACAGACGTGTTGTGCCACTGATCTTGCTTTTGAAGAAATTATTTTTACCACTTCTTTGTCACTGTGTTATTATTATTCATTTTCATTCCATACATACAGGCTGATATATTGTAGCACCTGTCTAGCCACAGTGTTTCTATCCCCAGAGCCATAAAAGGCTCTTACTGAATCAGTGCCGTATCATGCCTACCTTCTTTATCTGTTCTGGGGTTTATATTACCATTACTGTGTAGCATTTCTCACCTTTTTATAGCCTGTGTGTAAGCATGATATGAGTAATTAATCCAAAGCCAGAACTACATTTGTGTTTTTATGTCCTGATGTGGTTTTGGGAAGTAGCCAAGCTTCCAGAGGTGTCTGTTTGTACACCCACTTAGACCAATATGATAGCTCTGAGAATTTCTTTCTTCTGTGATTCCTCTTCTAGCTGTAACTTTTACATACATTCCTCAAATGTACAGGTGGGGTTTTCCTCTTTTTTTTTCTTTAATTTTGCAACAGGGCAATGGTGTAACCTGTTTCTTACTACAATTTCTGTTCCCTTGCTGTGAATATTTCCTTGTTTTCTACCATCAAGATGTCTTCAGAATGGAAGTTTTTGTGGAATGGTAGCTTGATTGAGAATATCAATTGTATTTTACTTACATTAACCACAGCTCACATAAGCAGTTAGGCCTATGCATAAGTAACATTGATATGTCTCCTCATTTTTGCTGTAAGATTGAAGTTACTATCTGCAAGGGTGAGAAGTCAGTTTTGCAAGAGGCCGTTGGGCTAAAGCCTGTTTGGGTTTTAAGGTGTAGTGAGAATTTTGTTCTCTGCCTTTTTTCTTCCTTTTTTTTTTCTGTAGATGCTGGTCTGTATTATGATTTTTTTCACCCATTTGAATTGTTCAAATAGAATACTCTATGATTATCTTTAGATTCAGGCTTGATTTAAATTACACCTTAAAATTTGAAACATTCCTTCATTTTATCTGGCATCTGAAATCTGCTCAGGTGGAGCCATCCTTGCTGGTTTTGTGGCATTTAATTTGTGTAATTCTTTGTTTCAGGAGGTCTCTGGTGATCCTTCAGGAACTCTCACAGCTGCTGAAGAGAGAAAAGAGAAGGTGCCAAGCCCACATCTCAGTCATCTCGTAGTTTTGACGTCTGGCAATTCACTGTATGGTTTGGCAGAGAGAGTGGTGGCCACAGAATCCTTGTAGGTTGTTTACTGTACACAGTATTTTGTGATCACTGAAAGCTGGGGATTGTTTAAGAAATTGTGATTACAAGCCAAAACCTTCTTGAGAGCTGAAAAATTCCTACCTCTCCATGTGACTTTAAATATGAGTGATGGAAGTAATTTCTTTATTAAAGGTAGTGGGGCCTGATCATCTGGTCTAACAACCTGCAAGCACAAACATTTAAATTTTACTGCGGGTAGTCCAGTAATTTGTGCCAATACAAGGCCAAATGTAACAGGAAAAACATTTAATTTTAAAGAGGCTAATTTAATCTGTATTGTTCATTTTAACCTTATATTAAGTACTCAAATAGTGATGGCTTCTTATGTTGTTATTAAAAAATTCTACCTTTAAGAATGACTATGAGATCAAATTCTGTCTTAGAGATTCACTAATGTATAAGTAATTAGGAATGTTTTTTTGGAATTATGACATGAATTTATTAATATTGTTGTTGACTGTCCTGCAGTATGAAAATTGCTTGACACTTGGCCACTGACTTTACCTAGACCTTACACCAGACTTTTGTAGTGTATCCTGAGTAAAATAGAAATATGACTTGTTGATATTCAAGCCTTAATCTCTTTATTCAAGCATTTTCTTTGCAAGCATATTTTAAAATTGTCAGAATTGAGACTACTTGTTGTTATGCTGTCATGAAACTGATACAGTTCTTCTCAGGACTAAATTTTCCAAGGTTACATATTGTTATTGTCAAATATGTCAGCTGTAGAGTAAAAATTGTAAAGAGACATGCCAAACATTGCATTTAGTTCACAGTAAATTTTCTTTGCTTTGAAAGGGTATTTCTGGCTGAGCAGTTTGAATTTCTCCAACCTCATCTTGATGCAGTGATGCCAGCTGCCAAGAAGCCTTTTCTTCAGCAGTTCTATTCTCAGGTCAGAATTGTGTAGGTCACAGCTGATTTTTAAACAGAAGATTTGAAACTTGTACATTACAGTGCAAATACTTGTACATAATAGTTATATATTGCTCCTACTAACCAGAGATTTACTGAATTGAATTTTATTTATATTCTGTTTCAGACAGTGTCAACTGCCAGTGAACTACGTAAACCAGTTTATTGGATTGTTGCTGCTAAAGCCATTGATTATGAACAAATGCTACTTCTCATGGCTAATGTGAAATGGGATGTGAAGGAAATCATGTCACAACACAATGTATATGTAGATGCTCTTTTAAAGGTGAATACCTTATGGGAAATGGTGTGCTAGAGTTTATACAAGCATTAAATTGTTTTCAGTGATGATTTTTTGACTACAGGATGGGTGAAAGTGACCACAAAAGTTTAATGAGTCTCATGTCTAAGTCTAAAATTGTAGAGAAATGTGTAGCAAACAGAGTAACATTGAGGAAAATCCAGTGGATAATGAGCTTTGTTTTTTTTAACAAAGTCTATTTGCTGTTCTGAATAATTTGGTAATTGTCTTTGAGATGTATTATAGGGGCTGTAGGTCAAATCACCACCGATAATGATCACACAGTGTATCTGATTGAAGTTGCTGTATTTAGATGTTAAGATTTGAAAAGGAAGGTAGAGGGGGAGTTATTTGCCCAACTTCTCAGTTGCATTCAGTAGAAGTGGTTATTTCCTCGCTATGTCTTATGGCACGCAGAACCAGTTCTTGAGACAATCCCTTTCTCATCCTTTTATATATGCCTAACTAATGTTTCTAAAGGTCTTCAAAGGGAACATCTGGCAGTAGTAGAATTATACTAATTCTTACAGAGAAACTCAAAGTTTTATAATTTTATTTTAAAGACATGTGAAGTGTGTATCCCAGAAAAAGCTACACATCTGTGTTGAATAACAGTTTTGATAACACCTTTGTACTTTGTAGCTCTTCTCTGCTTGAAAAAAAATCAGGGTGAAGAAGGGAGAATTTGGCAGAGGATATATTGTTATGTTGCATTTGGCAGAGTCTTTGTGGTTACCCCTGTTTATGCTACCATGGCTTTTTGATATCAGTTTGTACCTAAAATAGTTGATCTCTGGGGTAAAACGTTTTCCTTTTGTGAGTGTGCAACTGCTGATGAATTCACTTCAGGACAATCAGGGCTGGTCTCTGAATTATGTGGCTAGTACTAATTACTAAGCTTTTAGGTTACTGCTAAGCAATTAGTGATTTGCTGCATGCACTAGGACTCCAGGAATGTCAGATGTAGGCAGTGTCTAAAGTAATAATCAACTACTTTCAGCCATGTGCACACATATGCAATTCAGTCAGAATGTGCTCTGAATGTCAGAATAATGCATATTCAGTCAGAGTATGCATGGAAGTAGATAAAGTGGGGAAAGATGATTGTTCAAGAAATTGATTATCGTGGAGCATTAGGCGTCTTCATCTTCAGAAGCCTGAGCTGTATGCCAGTTGAAGCGTGACATTGTGGTATCCTGCATCTTCTTGCCAAATTAATCTTTCAGAAAATTTATGTTAAACACCAGTTGGTTACGGAGATTCCTTTCTGATTTTCATCACTTACTGAATTCTTGATGGGGGAGGGTATAAGAAGAGATTAACAGCCTTGGAATGAAAACACTTTGTTGGACAAATATGGTCTTAATAGGCTGCACTGCAAGCTGCTTTTGCTGGTTATACAGAAGAGTTCATTACCAGGTTGCTTTATATTTAAATAATTTGATAATTTTTTTTAAATGATAGAAGCATGAATCACCAGCAGTAGACTTCTATTTCACTTTATTTAAGTCACAAAATCATTGCAGTAGTAGTTATATTCTGTTTCTCACTCTTAGTATCACCTTAAATCCATCCAGGCCATTGATGTTTCATGTGGAAACAGGTGCCTTCCCTTAACCTGAATTGTTATCTAGTGCTGCAGTGTGCTCCTAAACTGTTAGATTTGGCCTCTTTCAATGGGTGCTCTCAGCTCCTTTTAAAGCACTCAGAAACTATCTAATCTGAAAGCTTGAAGCATGAAAAACGATTACAATATTTCCAAGCTTCTCCTTGAAAGCTGATGGGGTGGATATTTAGAGGGATAAAGAGATCATCACTGGATTTTCTTCAGTGGCTGTATATTGACTTAGAGAGGTTAAATATGAGTTTTGGGAGTGAGGCAATGAAAATGGCATTTGAAGGATGAGCTACTTGGTTCATTTTCAAAGGTGTCATTTTCACAGAGCACTACAGCCCTGGGGAACAGAGCAGCATTTCCTTTTGAAAAAAAAAATTCACCGAGGTGTTGTTGTGAATTATATACTAGAAAGTGGTATGTTTTCTACTTTGCACATTAATCTTGTCTGTACAGTCTGTGTCTATTAAGCTTCTCTGCTTTGCTCTTATTTTTCAGTATTCTCTTTCATGTGCATCTCTAATTCTTTGTTGTTGTTGTTGAATGATGTATAGAGTATGATCCTTTTTTTTGCTAAGAGAATAAACATCTTTTATGTTTTACCAGGAATTTGAAGAATTTAACAGAAGGTTGAATGAGGTGTCTAAGAGAGTCCGTATTCCACTGCCAGTCTCCAACATCCTTTGGGAACACTGCATACGCTTGGCCAATAGAACTCTTGTGGAAGGGTGAGTAGTTCATGAAAGTCTTGCTTTTGGGTAAGTATGTCTATAATGACAACATTTATTTTATGGAAGTTCTAATTTTATAGTGCCCGTGTGCTTTTGGGAAGCCTAAAAAATAGTGCTTAACATACTCCTTAGCAGCTGTTTCACAGAGTGTGACCCTAAGCTTAAAAGGGATGGTCTTGTTCCTAGATACTTGTGAAGAATGATGTTGAATGTTTCACTGAAGCATTTGAAAACATAGTGCTCTTTCAAAACAACTTTTATATGAAAATTATCGTTTCCCAGCAGGGCAAAGAAGAAAGTTAAATGTGTAATTGTCAGCATCTCAGAGGTGATACAATTTGTCTTATCCAGGAAGAAAGATGGAGTTGTCAACTATAGCCGTCATCTTAGAGTAGCCGTGGAACAGGATTTTTCTAAGTGCATCAGGAATAGAAAGTCTGAGTTGGCTTGGTCAATAGAGGCTCAAGCACCTTAGTCAGGCACTGTAACAGCTTGCTTATCCCTCTTTTTTAATCAGTGTCCCAGTCTTTTCAGGTTCAATATTGTAGCCTAAGTATTGTAGACCTTTTATCCACTGCATTTATTTTTGTGGGTTTATCCCCTTGCTATATGTCTGGGCACTCATCACAACTTCTGCATCATAGAATATGTGCTGTCTTCCACTCCTTCTTTCCTGGTTATCTTTACACTATGCACTTCCTACTACATATTTTATTTCTTTACATCCCACTCTCCTGCTGTCTGCTCTAAATTAGGACCTCAACATCCTTCTTCTCCAAGTGTTAGCTGCCTTTTGAGGATTGTCAGCTTTCACTGTTTCCATCAAACCATCATTTTTTAGCTCATGCCCATTTCTTTTCATGCCATCATCCTTTTGCAGTCTCTCGAGAGATCAATTTCATGTTCAGGGCAACTAAATTCAGCCATGACCTCCCTCTGGCTTCTCAATTCCTTCAGAGGACTTTTGTGTTGATCTCCACTCTTTTTGCCTCTGTTGTTTTTGCATTCTGCAAATTCTTTCTGCATACCAACTGTAAGTGTGAAATTTCTTCTTATTCCTAACCTGATTTTGCTGTGTATCTGGTTTTCAGTTACATGTTTCCGCTGCCTGCATTGCATCAGACTACTAATCTAGGGACTATATAATAGTAAGGGTCAACTTCATCAATCAGTGGAAAACTGAACTTATTCTACATTCAGTAGAGGAGTAGAGTGGGGCAGGATTATAAATCATGGCAGCAGCCTGTGGGTGAGCTGGATTCAGTTTTTCAAGAGACTGTGCCCCAGACCAAAGCCTTTTTATTCCCTGTACACAGCTGAAATTGGCATTGTTAAGGCCACTGCAGTGTCATTTCCTTTGATCCTGACAAATGCAATTCCTTATCCATTTTAAAAACTGCAAAGATCCTTTTCCTCGTTTGTTGCCTATCACCCCACTGTAATCCTTGCTTGTATTACCTGCCTTAAGCTCATCTCCTGTCTCCTTTAACCTGTCACCAGTTTTCTGTCAATCTACTCTCATTAACACACTAAGTTCTCAGAGGGATTAGGCAGTGCTGCCACCCTTTATCCCATGGTTATTGTGGCTGGTTTTGAGCAAACAGCTTTGTGCCTTTCTCTGATGTTCACACTCAGTTCAACAAGCTCCTGATGACCACTCCTAAAGCTGTCATAGTACATTTCAGACTTCAGTGGTCATGATCATGTGAAAACACTGTCCAGTGTGCTGATGAGCATTGGTTTCATTTCCTCTAACCCACTTACAGTAATTTTTTCAGTATAGGATTTTTATTGGCTTGGGGGTGTGTGTATGTTTTTTTTTTGTTGTTTTTTTTTTTAAGTATCACAGGGTAAAGTGGAGTTCTGTTTTATGGCTGGGGCTAAAACATATCATACTAATGCAAATAAAGCTCTGCAGAAGACATCCTAAAAGTTCTTGTCTGCTTTTAATTTAAAACCATAATTATGTTCCTCCTCAAGGTTTGAAGGGCTAGGTTAAACAACTTTGAGAAGCAAAATTAATTTTTATTTCCTTCTAAGTTTTGCTTTCCACTGTTTCTCTTTTTAGTTATGCCAATGTAAAGAAGTGCAGCAATGAAGGACGTGCTTTGATGCAATTGGACTTTCAACAGTTCCTAATGAAACTAGAAAAGTTAACAGACATTAGGCCTATTCCAGATAAAGAATTTGTGGAGACCTACATTAAAGCATACTACCTAACAGAAAATGACATGGAACGCTGGATAAAAGAACATAGGGTAAGAGTTAAATTTGCATTCTTTTATTGTTTATCAAGAAAATTCACCATGATGATAAAATCATGCTAACAACTATAAATAATCAGTCTTAAAATTATTATATACATATATTTGTGTATATTAATTTATTATAATAAAATCTGTATAGGAAGAAGTATAAATGTAATTGTGTGTGTGCATGTATGTGTTCATTATCACATGAAGCCAGTATGTGTTTGTATTGGTTCAATGAGTGACTGGGAAGGACAACAGCTACCTACTATATCAAAAAATGTAGAGAACTACAGCAAACTAAAATTGAAAACATTTGTGTGCTGTTCAGAATATGCCAAAGTGCACAACTCCATCATCAAGAAGTGTGGTTTGAAATCGCACCATGAAGTTTTGCATTGCCTTTAGGAGTAGGTTGCTTAAACTAAGTTGTAAGGCACAAGGAATAAGAATCATTGCTTTTTCTTTACTTGTTTGATAATGCTTAATCAGGATTGACATTGCTTTCTGAGATAAGTCTTCTTTTGTGTTTTGAGGACATTTAGAATGCTTTCATGATAGCATAAACTAACAATTATATCAGGTCTGTGTAAGTAGTGGTCTAATGCTATTGGAGATGTCCGTTTTTGAAAAGTCTTTTAAGGTGGAACACTGGAAATCTGTATTTTGGGATTACTTTAAATCCCACTAGAAATGGATGAAAGAAATTTGTCTTTAATGTAATTTTCCTTGTTTTACCTGGAGCCAAGAGAGAGATTGTGAGCTGTTGTTTGATGACCTGCGTGGAAAAACTCTTGCTTAAACCCATTAGTAGAAGCTGTGTTTTGGATAGTGTTAGATATAAAGGTAATCCTGGCAAATAAGGTGTTTTCACAGATGTTAAGAATTCTTGTCTTAACGTTTTTATCATTTTTCCCTCCTTTACCATGTACTGAAATTAACATTGTTTGGAGACTCTGTAGAGAGAAGCATTTAGAAGCTATTTGGAAATGAAAAGACAAAATAAAAAAGATCAACTGTTGTCACAGTTTGTCTGTGTTAAAATCTTAACTGTTTGCACACATATTTCCCACCATACCTCCCAAAGAATGGAAAAAATATTAAAAATTGATTTATATACATATTGACAGAGTTACTTTCTGTGAACTCTGCCCAACGCTTCTAAAGTCGTAAGCATTTTCCATTATAATCTGCCATGTAGTGAAATACAGTTTTGTCCTCTGCCTCAACTCTGAAAACTGTCCAGACCTAACTTAACTACCATTTTAAATCTGTCTTGTGTACTGACTGCTACTATCAGTTGAAAAGTTTACACTGAGTATGTCTGCATTTTATTAATTTTCTATCTTTGGTGTTTTATTCTTTATCATTTAACATGATCTGCTTTTGTTTGCCAGGAGTATTCCACTAAGCAGTTGACCAATCTGGTGAATGTTTGTCTGGGCTCCCACATCAATAAAAAGGCAAGACAGAAGCTGTTAGCTGCCATTGACGACATAGACAGGCCTAAAAGATAACTGGAGAAAGCTGCTTTCCTTGTGACTTGTACCTTTTTCGGTTCATGTGAAGCATGCAGACAAATCTCTCATGGACTAATGATAACATGAAATGTTGTGCATGACCTTTCTTACCAACATTGGAGGCACTCTGAAGTGACATAGTGTTCTAAAATATGACTTTTCTAATCTGTAGAGTTCTTTTCTGTTGTATTTCTTTTTTTTCCTTTTTTTGTTAATTGCCCTTAGTAAAGGGCCACTGTTTGTGTGTCACTGGTGAGCTGTATATTTTGCAAAACTTATACTGTAAGTAAAATCAAAATCAGAGAGAAACACACTGGCTTAATATATCATTGATGCTCTTTATAAATAAAAGGGCTACTTGAAAATATGATTTATTTCCTCCCTTCTTTCACCTTCAGAAATTGTGCTGTATTATGGACCAGTGTAAAATGAAAGGAAATGTACAATATTCGATTGATGTATCCTGCATGTGGATTAAGAGTGCAGATCAACTAAATAACTCTCATGTTAAAGCTCCTCATCTTTATATGTATTTAAAACTGTCTGTTTATTTCAGAATTAATTTAGTCATATCAAAATTATTGACTTCAGATTAATAGAAGGTAATAAATACTGTACACTAATATGATTTCATTGTGAGACTTTGTTTTTCTGGCTGAAGTTTTGGATTGATACTAAGATAATCTTCCTATTTCCTGCTCAGCTGTAGACATCCTGAGTGATCCTGGGCAAAGCAAAATATGGCTTGGCTCCCTATTTGTCATAGAAATCAGTTTGTCAGAGCCTCACTGACTACACTGAAGTTTTCAGGTCTACCTTTGGTTTTCAGTATGTAAAGTTTTAGAAATTTTATTTTTTATTACGTAATAAACTTTTTGCAGAGCTCTCAGACCTTTTAAAAGGAAACACTGATCTAATAGGTAAAATAATTCACATGGGTACAATCCACGAATGTTTACAATATGCTAAATTCTCAGTTTGGGATGGGAGGATCAGGACATACTGAACAACAGCAGTAGCCTAGTGACAGAAAATTGCCCCTTGGATCATCAGTTGCTCTTCTCTGTGGCTTAATTTCCTCTTCGGAAGTGTACTGGGCATCATTGTGTGAGTTCAAAGAAAGCCTGTGTACAGTTTCAGAAGAATGGTAGAATTTACATCTTAAATATTGACTGTGTGGTATTCAGCTTCCTTGTTTATCTGTGTATTATAAAGGAAATAAGATTTAAAACAAAATTTAACGCCATTCTTTATTGACCATGGTGTCACGTCTAGTTCCATTTAAAATTGCTTAGTGGTTTTTGTCACCATATATGTTGAAGCTGAGTCACTTTTACCCTCATTAAAAACGTGGTTCAAAGGAAAGTGTGGACTTTTGCGTCAGCGTATCTGCCCTGAAGTCAGATCCTGAGCAAGAGCTCTCAGAAGAAATAGAAGCATGTCGGAGACGATTAGTGTGAAATATGTTTCAATTTTCTTCTCTTGGATGAAATAAGAAATTCAGATATCTTTGCCAGAGCTTTGGTGAGCTGAACACATGCTTAATTTCTCCTGAACTGCTTAGGTCCCTGTAGTTTGATTGCTTACCAAAAGGTAGGGGTATAAGCATTGATTGGAATGTAGAGTCAAGGTGAGGAATTGCATGAACCATAGTCAGGAGTGATTTTTTTGTAGTGTATGTGCAGTTTGATTTAAGCAAGCCCCCAAGTAAAAGAATGTGCGAGATGCGGTGTTAAACCTATGCATCAACTGTTTGATCTTCATTCATATATACCTCAGAAATTACTCTGTTTTCCACAGAAGCCTTTCCTTGCTCCCCACAATTGATGCTAAGGGCAGAGCCACGTAGCTTAGTGGCCTGCATACAGTCTTAGATTTAACTGTCATGTTGCCCTGTATGGAGTCATGAGTTGGACTCAATGATCCTTGTGGGTCCATTCCAGCTCAGGCTATTCTATATTCTGTGGTCCTTGGTGACTAATGAAGACAACTAACTGAGGGTCTGTTTTGTAGTTTCCATCCTCTGATGTGAGAATTCTTTACAAACCATTGATTTTTGAGCATCTCTGTGCATCTTCATTCACCTGGGCAATAAGAAGCCTCTTATACTGCTTTTTGTGCAATAAAGAATATTGCTTAAATATTGTTTATGTTTTAGAGGAGAGTTTTGGACTACTATAATAATAGAATTTCCTTCAGTCTCCAAGTAGAATGAACAGCAGTGCAGAGGTGGGCAGTGCATCTATCCATCTTTCTTAGCCTAATGAAGACTTTACATCCTGATCCCCAGAGAATAAGGGCTCTGATGTTTGTCAAATTCAGCTGGACCATAGATGAGCAGTTTTCAAGTCTCTGATTAGGGAAAGCCTATCCCTGCACTGATGAGTGCACAACTGGGTTTTCAGCAGTCAGCTTCTCTCAGTTACGTCTCGTAGTGATGTTGTTCTGTAAAGAAGCAGCTACTGGGACAAAAATAGGGGGAAACCAACTGATTGTTTGCTGGGGCCCTAGTGTAAGATTGAAGTCCTTGCTTTGGTGTAGGTTTAATTATTCAAAGCAGCAAGGCATTGATAGGAAAGACCACCTTAGAACAGCAGTGCTTCAGCTATGGGAAGTGCACAGAGCAGCCCCTGGAGGTGTTGATTCAGATGCTGGGTATGTACATGAATGCTCCATGTTTTCAGAAGAGTAGCTACATTTTCAGGTAATTGACTGTTCCGGATTCTGTAGTTCCCACATGAGTAAGAGTCTTCCCATGTCTAAAATAAAAGCTTGACTTGCTTCTGATCTGCAGTGGGAAAAACTAGGCCTTGGCCAGATCTGCTTAGCAAGCCCTGGATGTAGGGTATAGATTATAGCTTGTTGTTCACTGGAAGAACAGCCTCCCTTCTTTTGTCCCCACAGCCTTAGGGGAAAAAAAGGGATGAGAGATCAATGGCCACCTCAAAGCTTCTGTGAAAGGCTTGTACTCCCTTTTACTTTTTGCAGATGTGAATGACAAAGGCATATCTTTGTGATAGATACCCAATGAAAAGCTGCAGATGTGGGTTGTGCTCTTGACTTGTTATTGTGCCACAGAATACACAAAATTATAAAGATCTCTCTTCTTACTATGACAGTGATATATATGGGGTCTTTCCTGTTTTAGACCTGCTATACTGTAAATGACCCAAATGGAGATGGACAAAAAAATGAAGATTTATTGCATGTGTGTTGGTATCTATTTTATTTATAACCACTGCTTGAAACAGCATGGCATAAAGACTAAACATTGCACTGACACCTGGATTATGGTGCAAGAATGGAAATAATGCAATTTTCAAGCAGCAAGGTTTCTGTGCTTGCTGGCTCTTTAAGGATATTTGTGAGTCTGTTGTTTTTGCAGTGCCAGAGCTGGTTTTCATCACAGTGGAGACTTGGTTTTTAAGGATCTCTTGCTCGTCCATGAGATCCTGAGGTGCGATGTGGAACAGCATCTTTAAATAATACTCAGGACTTCACAAACACATGTTGTGTTTTGGTTTTCTTTTGGCATTAAATCAAAAGCATGGTATATGATCTAAGTACACACCTGAGAAACTAATGGTGACAGGAGTAACTTTGGTTTTTTGGGTTTGCTCAGTTTTAATTCAGTGGAGTATTCTGTCCAGTCCCAGAAAGTTTAAATAAAGCTAAATTAAAACAGTTGGATGTGAACTAAACTTGAGTCTACTTGGCTGTCCTGCTAAACAAAGTCCGCACAGTATCCCTCAGCTGTTCTGGTTTGGTCTGTAACTCTGGATCTTGATACGTAAGTGAAAAAAACCCCAACTTTCAGAGCAGAGATGTATAGATCTATGTGTTGCATATGTAGATTGTCTTGCACAGATTTCAACATTGTCAGATTTAAAACTGGCAAGGAACTGTCTAAACGTGCTGATCTTTGAAAAACAAGGTATACGAGCAAGCTGAAGATCTAGGGGAAGAGATGCAGTGAGGTACATGTTATCATTAAGCACAAAATTAATGATCAGATGTGCAAAATAGCTGCAGGTATTTCTGAAGATCTTTTTTTACAAATAAAGCCAAGGTTCATAATTGTATGTATTTCCTGCCCTATATCACTACTAATTTTTATTCATACATAAAAAGTCATTCCATTTACTGTATTTCAGTAAACAATAAAGAAAGTCACCTGAGCCTTAAAATAAAAAGGATCCCTGTACAGGAAAAAAGTTATCCTGGGGCTGCTGAGAGCTGCAGAGATGGCATGTAGAATATGCACCATAAAACTGTTCCTTGAAATTCATCCATATATTATAGTGTAAATATATACACACACAGAGCTTTGTGTGCACTAGGGACCACAAAAAAAACATGGCAAAATTGAACAATAAGCAATGCACTATCGGTTTCTCTACCATCACTTACATGAATAGTTGACACTGAAACCTGGGTAGGTAGTGTGAACATTTTTCCTTGTGGGAGTAACTGGTGTCCATTGAAGACAAGGTTTTAATCTAGGTCTGAATTCTGAGCTTTGATTACACCTGAGTTACTATATTGCTCCCACTGCCACTGCTCATGTCTGCCACTGGTGTGAGCTGTTTAGGAAGCACCATGTGGGACCCTGCTGAAGAGGAGCTCCAGCCCAGCCCAAAATACTGAAAGCATCAGGTTGGACACTGTTGGCGAAGCATGTTGCTCCTGCCCTTAAGGAGAGCTCATGGATAATCATGCTTGCTGTTGTGGGGGGACCTGCTCCAAGTACACAAAACTCCTGGGTTGGAGGATGGGCAGAATCGAGCTGAAAGGCAGTGGTATGGCAGCATGGTGAACATGTAGCTTTGTCAGGACAGCTTGCAGTCCTCTTGAAACCTGGAACCTCAATAAATGTGGCAGCTGTCAGATGCCTGATGCAGTTATTAGCACAGTACTAAGCATCTGTGCGTTTTTAGGACCGTTTATTTATGGAAGTGTAGGAAGTTGTCGTTGATGTAAATGAGCTTGACCAGGGGCTGATTCATGGCCCTGAGCTGCCAGCTCAGCTGTCTGCTCCAGCACAGCTAGAATATTTAAGCAGCCAAATGGTCCAGCCACCAGAGTTTCATGAGTGGTTTATAATGTGCTGCATTTCAACTAGAGAAAATTTTTGCCATGAATAGTAGTGCATCATAGCTGGTGGCCCTTCCTTTCCCCCTTGCACACGCCGCCCAGTGTTGTGCTGGTGTCTCTGCTGTTTGACAAGGCACTTCTCAGACCTTTATGCTGAAGTCTGTTTATTTTTAGGGAGATGTGTACCTCTGCCTTCTATTGCTCAAAATCCCTGTGGTAAGATGCAGGGCTCTGGGTGATGCAAGGGTGTTTTTCCTGTGTGCAGTAAGAGAGCTCTTGGTGTTCATGGCTGCTCTGGCCAGGAGGAAGGATCCCCCCATGGGTGGCACCTTAGGTAGCATGTTATTGCTGCTGCATACCACAGCAACCAGGTCATGGACCTGTCGTAAGCTTTGATTCAGGTTCTGCTCTGTCTTGGTGCCTGGTGTAGGGAAGTTTGTTTTGTTTTCCTGTACTTTAGTCACCCAGGTATAAAAGAAACTACATTGTCTCTCATGTTTTATGAAGTGCTTCACACTGTACACAGACGTGAACTGTACTTTTAGTGACCACTGGTGACTTAACCCCAGAGAAGCTGAAACATGAACTCTTTGTGGAGAAGATGGCACATAAGGAAACTTCCTTACCTGTGTCTCAGGCTTTTTAGGTTCTGTTTCCCTTGTATTAGGACAGAAGCCAATAATCTCATACAAGTTCTTCTTGTATGCTGTGCTCCAGACCACACCAGGCTGTGCCTCTGCACATATGGTCCTATGGACCAGAAAACATGGGTTGAGCTATGGACGGGACTCTCCTATGCATTACAATGGTCTGCTACTACCAGATAGATAAGGTGGGGAAGACTGTGGACAAAATTAAAGGGAGATTTGTCTTTTTTTTTTTTTTTAATGAAAATGTGAAAGGATACTAAAAATACATATACCCTCATGGCTGTCCTACTGTACACCATCAGTAAGAACTCATGCCCTCTATGTGACTCATGGGAGTAGTTAGCTACTATGGAGCTAAGTATTCTGAAGATACTGCATGAATGCATACTGAGAGATGCCTTACTGGGAGGGAAACTTCCAAAGAGGCATAAGCTATAGGAAGACAAGACATTTGCAAATAAGATCTCGTATTTATTGTGATGTTCAATGTGTTTCTAGCTAAAGGAAAATGTGTTTGAGGAGCTTATCAAGGCATTTTTTATTTAGGGTTCAAGCCTTTATCTTCCCCTTCTGCATAAGTGGTTTTCATTGCATGAGTTCCTCTCCTCTCCCATTTTTTTTCCTGGAGCCCATGCTTTCCCCCCTACACATCCAGACACCTGGACTTATGCAAGGATCCTTTCAGAGAGTGGTGACTTGTGAGAAGTCGATGTGCAGGAGCCCACAGCAGCACTGCTGGCAAAACAGTTGCTGGAAGAGGGGCCAAGGCTGCCACAAAGGCAGCAGGCTCCATATGGGACATCTTAGGCCAGTTATAGGTCTCTGCTGGCTTTACAAACCCAACATTTGCAGTTCACCAGAACTCGTTACCCTGTGGAAAGAAGCAGGAGAGGCTCTGGGGATCACCTTTTTCTTTTCCTTGAAGGACAAGTTATTTTTCTTATGTTACACAAAATTCTTGAGCTTTTATTTTCTTTACAAATAATGTGGGTTTTTTTGTGAAGCCTAAATCTGAGACTGTTACAAATGAAAAAATCAGGTAAAGAGACCTGGGAATATTTTTTTCAAGGTCTATCCATGCTTTTTAAGATCTATGTTTTCAATAATGGGAAATAAGGGGATAATATCTCTGGACACTTTTTTTTTGGAGGCATTAAATTGATTGGCTTTGGTTGCCTGGGTGAGTGTGCATACTCTAAGCTGGTAGACTCTGTGTGATTAGTTCCCATAAACTTGTGTGCTCTTATCTCTTGTCTTTATGCTGAGACTTATTTCTGTATTAAATTTCAGTTATCTGCATTTGAAAGAAGTGAATTGTATGAATTATTAAAACACATTTATTAACCTCTAATGAATGGTTAAGACTGAGAATTGGACTGCATGACATATGTGCAGGAAGTTTTGAAGCCTACACTTTGTAGGTATGAGAAAAATAATCTTGAAGTTGATTAATAATTTTCTGGAGGTCAGTATGTGCCTGGATCACAACCTGAAGAATAGAAGTACAGTTTTCTCTGGGGGGTTATCTGGTACTGCATGATGAACCTTTCTGCTTTCACTATTTTCATGAGGTCAGTGAAGGATTTCCAGGCTGAACTCTTCTACTCTCTGTTCCAACATTTTTTTCCTGAAAACAGTAGAGTATTCATACTTCATCTTTTATAAACATTAATTTTTTAGGAAAAGAAAATTACAAAAAATGCAGAAGACAGGGCTTCTTTAAATATTTTATTAATATGTTCACCTTGCTTTACTTTAACAGTATGGAGGAGAATATATAAAACTGACAGGTTAATTTTGGCAATTTTTTCCTTTTGCATTCTACTGTACACTGTAATACTAAGAACTACTAACATACTAATTGTCAGTGGCAGCTTGGGGGAGAACCTTTTTTTGCTGGCATTGCTTCCAACTTATATGAGTCTTGCAACGGCACTCAGGAGCTCCAGTCATAGACCCCATCATCACTCTGCTGAGGTTTCAGTCAAAAATATGAAATCAGTGGTTTCTGTTGGCTCAGTAGGACTTGAATTTAAGAATAACATAGATGGCAGGCCATATTCAGGCAATCTCTGCTGGCTTGTGTATAACCACAGCACGGAATGCCCCTCACTCTCCCTCCTGTTCCTCTCCCATAGGGGTGCTGAGTCACCCAGTGGAGCCACCTCTCTCCCCAGAGACCAATTCCAAGTTTGTGCTGTCTGCTGCCAGCACCTTCTGTCAACACAGCCAGGTTTAGCACTGGTGTCAGCAAAGGTGGAGATGACAGCCTTTGGAGTGGAAAGCAGAATCCAGCCCTGCGGTTGTTTAGGTGTTGAGCTGTGCCTCCATGGGACCTTTGTGACCTGCACGGTGCCATCTGTCCTGGCTGTGTTGCTCTTCCAAGGAGAGGGCTGGAAGTGGTGGGGCAGCTGGCCAGAGAATGGTTGCAGGGCACTAGGCAAAAAAGCAGGCTGGCTGATAGGGACCCAGAGGCTGGTGACCAGAGGAGACCTGGCTGCCAAGGGAAAGTTGTCTGGTTTGTTTACTGCCTTCCTCACACTGTTGAAGCAGGGGAGCAGCCTGAGGGACTGCCTCTCTCTCATAGAGTCACGAGCTCTCAGCCACAGTGCCCAGAGAGGAACTCTCTCCTAAAGAAATCACCAGCCAGTCTCTGCTGCCTGCCCTTTGTATTAGTGGAGTTTGAATCACTTTGAAGCACCAGCCTCTCTTTGGTAGTGACAGATGAGATGCAAGTATAATCAAAGGAAGAAATTAATCCACTTTGATGCATCTAATCTTAGTTTCAAAAGACTGCTCCAAGGAGGCAGTGGGGACTTGACTTCCAGCATGTGCTGCAGCTTGGCTCTGGCCATAGAAGCATTTCCATGTCAGTCCCAGAGCAAGGCTGACTGAGAGTATCAGCAAGGTCTATGATGTACAATTACAAGAGTAGCCAGGCTACAGGCCGCACAGGGTCAGCACCTTGCAAGGACAGTACCATCAATATGTTCCTGGGTCAGAGAGGGGAACAAGTGGTCAAAGTCGCACTACAAAATGGATGGAATGGTCAAAGTCCCACTACAAAATGGATGGATTTTTATATTGGTTTTGTGGTGATGAAATTCAGGACTAATGCAGTGAGGGACCAGAGAAATGGAAAATACTCTGCTCCTGTGTTTGATATGATCTCCCATGACCACTGCAATATATGGAGAGGAGAACAACTGAGCAAAGTGGCCTCTCTGTCACCTGCCGTGGAGAGGGAACAATAACCCTTCTAGTTCCTTCCCTGTGATCTGTTAAGTCAGCTTAATAACTAGTTTTATGTAATCATCTCAAATCATTATTTTGTATTCAAATGTATCCAAATAAATGGAAATGAAGAACATGTTGAACAGTTTCTTCTAAAAGGTACAGAAAACATTGTGTTTATGTAAGCAGTCAGTCTTCACTGTGCATTATATACCTGGGATATATATGCCTGGGGTATCCGTGAAAAGTCATTTGTAGAATGGGTGTATGTGTTTTGTCTGTTGTTTAAAATGCCTATTTTGTGAAAATTAGGCTAGTCCAAATAAGTAGGTGTAATGGAGAGTAAGCATATAGGTGCTACAAAAAGGCTGAATGTGCTCTGGAAGAAGAGTTAAAATTTCATTACTTCTGTTGCAGTCTCCAAGAGCAAGGTAACCTGAACGGGAAAGGGACTACTTTGACAAATCACTTCTATTTTGCTTCCTACAGTAGCTCACGGACAAAAGACAGGCTTTTTTTTTTTAATGCATTGTGTCAGATCATTCTCTCTTCTGACTCAGCCACCCTCCCCCAACCTTAATTTACTCAAATGTCAACTTGATTGTACTTATATACATCCCATTGTCTTCCTAAATGTGGGCCTCAATGTTTACTGCAGCACCGTGGCCTGTATTTTCCCTATGAAATTTAAAAGTCCCAAACAGTTCTGTGTGTAGAGGAGGAGAGATGGGATCAGGCAGATGGCATTGCCCTTGCAATCAGAAGCAATCAGGCTATTGCCAGTGTCCTCACGTGCCCTTCAATCACGTGCCCTTAACTGGAGAAGGTGAGGAAGAAACCTGAGCAGGGTCTAAGGTGTCTGAAAAGTGGACATTTTTCAGAACACTGGAGCATTTAGTCCTATATAGAAATGTATAATGCTGGCCAGAAGCTGAAGCTAGTCAGCCAGACTGGAAGATACATTCCCATTATAAGGGATACGATGACCCAAATGTGGAGGGGACCAGAGGAAATGATGAGGGTCCCTGTTTCCTGCAATCTTGCAAACAAAGTCATTGGGTCTCTTTTACAGAGCTTTCCTATGACATGAATCTGTGATATGATACATTTTCAGTGTCACTGTGCTGTTGTGGGTCAGAAAGGAATAGCACACAAACTTTCAGAGTTTATCAAAGGTAGAAAGAAAGAAATCCCCAAATACAGAGGAGACTGTCATGACAGAGATAAAGGGAAGAGGACTGAAGCAGTGAAAGTCCAGAACTGTTTCTCCATAAGACCAGCAGAGCACAGAAGGAGTAGCAAGGTAGCAGAGCCTGGCTTCAGCAATAAAAAGGCAGTCAGAAGAAAACTGACTTTGCAAGGAAGAACTGGGGGGAAACAACCTTGAATAAAATATTGAAATCCAACCTTCTATCAAAATATGCCTTGGAATAGTAAATCCAGCAACTGAATTCCAATTAGATACAAAAGACTTTGAAACAAGCTTTTGAGATGAAACCCATTAGTAAAGTGAGAAGGAAGTTTCTTCCATGAAAAGTAAAATGTCCTTTTTATTCTGTAAAGACACCCGTGTGCTCAGGGCCACTGCTATATGTGAACTCTGTCAGAAAGACACGTCTCTCTATCATAATCCATTTGCAAATTGAGTCAGTGAAGTACCAATTAACCTTAGGTCATTAATTTTAAATACACTATCAATTTTCTTGCCTTTTTCCTTTCCTTTTTTTTCCTCCTTTTTTTTTTTTTTTTTTTTCTTTTAACTTGTCTAATGTTCTGTGGAGAGGCTTGGGTCCTTGGTCTTCAATAGATCTTTTTTTAATGCACCTGTGTCAGGGCTCAGATTACCATTATCCTTGGCCTTTGAGCTGCTGAGTGCATTTATATGCTTTCAGTTTTACTCTTCATCCTCTACTTTCCCAGGTGAGGTGTTTTACAGAGGGCAGGAATTAATTCCAGCTCTTATCTTCATTGAGAATGTGAGTGTAAACTGAGTATTTTTGGAAGACACAGAAGGAGCAAGAGTTCAGGATCTACAAAAACAAATTTCTGCTTTTGTTCCTTTAGCTAAATGAATTTTTTAAAATTTTTATTTTTATTATTTTAAAGTTGTTTCCATATTGTTAGGTCTTATATTTTATCTTTCCTTTTAGATTTTTTTTTTTTTATTTCAATTTAAAGTTCAAAAGAATAGGATATGTGATGGCTTTTATAATTTGCCAAGAGGTCTTCTGCTGTGAGCTGCTTAAACTTGGTACTGTCTCTTGGTCCACACACAGAGTTTGTTATACAATTTTTAGTCCTCTTAGGGTGTTAATTTAGTAGGGGCTAAATTGAGAACTATCAGCTCAGTGATTGTCTCTGAGTTAAATCTTTCAGGAATCAATAGTGCTGAGTGGTGCTTGTCAGCACCTCCATGTTCTGGTTTTGGATTTTCTACCATAGTGGGGAGTGGCTGAAAGATTTGCTCTAGGAGTGGCTTCATGAGATTGGTCTAACTGTTCTGCTTATGTTAAACCATACTTGACAGCACTTGTAATAGCGCTGCTATGGGAATTGCTGAGTATTATGGGAAACTACACAATTCTTTGATTAGGCAGGAGTTCCTTTAGGAGACCCATCAAGTAGTTTACCAGCATCTCAACTCAGTTGCATGCATGGCTGAAACTGTGAGGAGCTTCACTGTGCAGCACCTGAGTATGGTTAAACATAGGCTCTAATGACCTAAGAGCTGCCCTGGAATGGATTCTTCTGCTTGTGAAAGAAGAATGATAATGTCATGCCACCTGATTTTACTCATTTTCTTATCAGCTATTTAAAAAGCCCAGGTGTTTAATCCTAAAAATTAACTACTCTAAATATTGGAAGAATACTAAAACCCCAAGACCCCTCCAAAACAGATAAAATCCACAATCAATTCTGAATTTTACCTGCATGCCATTTAGTAGAATAAACGTCATTCACTGAATAATGTCATGGGAAATGAAACGTACTACATCTAATTAGGTGGATGTTAAAAGGACTAAATTTTTTAAAAAGAGAGGGGAAAAAAATGAGTCAAGGATGCTTTCTCTCAAACCATAAAGGGCCAGTAACTTGTTGAAATATGACAGTCAAACTACAGAAGAGTTATGTGGACAAAAATTGACCATAGGTATCTTATCTGTCCTCTAAACAGATCTGTTTAGAAAATTAATCACCCTATCTGCTTCAAAAGCAGTAGGATTGCAGGGAAGGAAATAGGAATCAGCTGTAGGACAACAGTGTTCACAACAGCTTGCTCTTGGTCTATTACTCTTCCTTTGTACACTCTCTGTTACTCCCCTAAGCGAAACAGTGCACAAAACCTGGCTTCTATGGTCAAAGGCAAAGACTTTGAGGATTTAAGGATTTAAGATTTGATGTTAGTCTCTCCACTGACTCCATGTATTTTGGATGAACCACTTGGAATTTTCTTCATGTAGAGGGCTGCTTACTCTTTTGGGTCCATTTTCTTGAGAAGTTGTTTGGATGTTTTGTGTATATTTACAGAGAATAAACAAGTTGAGAGCAGACAGACTGTAGGATGTTTTATGTTTCTGTTAGTCATGTGACTCCTACTGGTTTTCAGACTGAAACCTCCCGTGGAGCCCCAGAGACAGAAACCAACCCTGGGAATTCAGGCATGGCAAAGGCATCAAGCAAAAAAAAACCCCAAAGCAGCAAAGTTGTGGGAATAAAAAGCCCCTAGAAGCCTTCCTTATATTAAAGTCAACATAGCTTCATAGTCTTTATTTCTGAAATAAAAATATAGTTCCTTTTAAGACAAAAATCCAAAAGTATAAATTAGTTCCAAATTGCTTTTGTTGCTTGGCACAAAAGTGATTCAAGTACATATATTTGTATAAAATTTGAATGTTTCATGTCATACTATTTTCTTCATTGTATGAATATATTTTCTCTCTGGTTCCATTTTATGGAAATAAGTGTTTGATGTAAAAAGGAGTAGCTGCAATGGCCACCAGCAGAGAGGCAGCTCTTGTGAGATTCATTTGCACTTAACTGCAAAGTACTGCAGTGTATGCTTCAAATATTTTGACTTTGTGCTGAAAGAAAAGGGACCATTCAAGCAATTAACTTTAGATGTTTCTTTAGGTACTTTGTTGAATCAGAGTATAATTTAAGGGAGAAAATGTTATATAATGATTGATCTTCAGAAAGCTTGGCTGCAAAAATATGTAGGCACTATAAAGCACTACTATATTAAACACAGGTAAACCAGTGATCTAGGGTGAGTCAGGAGGCAAAACTGAGTGAGGGCAGGGCAGCAGCCCAGGTCTTGGGCACTACTGGGCAGAGCAGCTTCCCTATTATGAGTTTTGTCTGTATAATGCCACATAATGCATAGAGGATGCTTTAGAGCCCCATAGCTCTAGGCCAAGGAGGAATAAAGTGTCCTGGAAAAGGGCTGGATTCAGATGGTAAGCCCTGGGACAAGCCTGTCCTATCCTCTGTTTCTTATTGCTGTGGACCTCTCCTGGTGCACTTAATCCCAGTTTTCCCATTTATAAAGTGCAAGAGTGTTTTTCATGTAATAAGGGACTTAGCTGTCAATATGCATTGTATTCAAAAGCCTAGAATCATTTATAAGAGACCATCTTTGCAGAGCAGATATCAGCTCCCTGGTCAGGTGAGTGCAGGTCCCCCTTCAACCTCCTTCAAACTAAGGACTCGAAGATGCTGGCAGCTGGCTGTCAGGCAGGGTTGCTTGTGCAGTAATAGCAGGTGTTACACAGGGAATGACCTGACTGAGGTAATCGTGGGTAAAAATTGGGTGTAGATTGATCCTGTGAAACACAATGAGAGCAGGTACCATCAGAGTCCTCTAATAATAGCTTCTATTAGAATGCTTACCATGGAGAATGGGCTCACATACTGCATTCTGATAACAATTTATAAGGTTATTTCCCAGATATAGAAATGCAACCTTTATCGATTATTCTAGGAGTTACACAGATAACTTCTGCAACACATGGCCATTTTTCAACTCATCCTGCATATCCAGTGCGTTCTTCCCCTAATGTCATTCTTTGTCATTCACAGACACTGCTAAAAGATTTTCATTTCACATCTGGAAGCTGTGGCTGTCTTAAACTGCCCTCACCTGTTTTATCAGTCAACAGGAGGAATGAGGCCCTGGGGTCTTGGAGTGTGATTATGGGTGAGATTAGCCCAGCAAAGGAAAGACCTGCATATCTCTTCTGTAAAGAGACACTGCTTTTCTGTGGCAACTTGGATCATAATTTCAATAATGAATTTAACTGGAGTTTGGTTTGCTGCATAGTGCATCTCATCTCTTTATTTTCAAGGAGATTTTAAAATGCTGGTTTGTTGGTGTCTCTAAGACCAGGTTGAGCATTTTTCATTCAGTTTTGCTCAAATAGCATCTGTTAAATGAAAGACCAAACAAAGAGGCTATATTTAATATATAACTGAAGGTAAAGGATAAATAAATTACTCTGAACATCTAAATAATACTAAAACTCATCAGGTTCAGAAGTACTAACTACAGACTCAGCACAAAAGTAAAACAAACTTGCCCAAAACAGTCAGACACATTTAGCCCACAACTGATTTTCAGAAATTAGTGAAGGTGAATAAGAACCAAGTACAAAGCTTGAATAAGTCAACAGGAGTTTTTACTTTGGTATTAATGGACTTCAAGGCGAGAAGTCTTGGTTTTCTTCAGTTCCTCCTAAAATCTGCATCAGAAACCCTACTGATGTCAGTGACTCAGAAACCAATGACAGAGGTCCTGTTCAAGAATTAAACACAAAAATCTTGCCACTTACTCTGGAATAAAGTATTCAGAACTAGGTGGACAATGAGGATGTAATATCATGACCACAGCCTCTAGCTTTTAGTGATCCTTCTGGTCTATGTAATTCACAGCCCTGAAGTGTGGGAAAGGTTTGATATTCTGGTTCCTGGGTTACTGTGCACATAACTACTTGGATAAACTTAAGCTCTTAAAAGCCACTTACTGCCAACAATGCAGTATGTAGTCATGACAAATCTTCAAGACAAGATGGATTTTCAGGTTCTGCCCTTTGAACTTAGGTGCTTAAAGTGGAGTTTAAAGAACTGTAGTGTGTTTTGTAATTGATGCTTTATTTTCCTACTCATAGTAATAATATATTCCTTACTTATTTCATATTTTCTTATGCCTGAAGAAATGCTAATGTATTGTCATTTAAAGAACTACATGATATGTTTACGTAGAACAACACATTGCACAGTTTTGCAGATAATGAGGTTCATACTGTAAATGGAAATATTTTTGTCATTGTTTCAAAACTATTAAATTTGGAACCTACTGCAATGGAAGTTTTTGACAATTTTTATGAGTCATAACATTCATAGTTGCTACAAATGGTAACGAAAAAATGGAATGAAGAAACTGCCTGAGTGATAAAATTCACAACTTATACCAGACTTAATTTGTGCATTAACGGTAAGCTCAGCCTTTTATGGATCCACAAGTTCTGTCTGATCTGTTCTGTCTCACTTTTTCAAATATTGACAATACTGCAGCACCGCTGCTCCAAACACTACTGCTGCCATTGTGGGGCCATTCTCTGTGCACAGAAATTATTTTGGCTCAGCCCTGAAACTCTTAACAACTGATTAACAAAATTAGAAATGTAAGGGCTTATGCTATTGGAGCCGAGACTTTCCTTGGCATGAAAGCTGCATAGAGATTTGGGTTGTGTTTGCAGATCTGTGTGTCTTTGAAGACTATCTTGTGCTATGATAATGAAACGTGAACCAGTGAGAGCTGGAACAAACATCTTGACCATGCAGCCAAATTTTGAATCAAACGACTGGTAAAAGCTGTTTGAGAACACTGGCAGGCTCAGATCTTTCTTGTCTTGGAGCTGAGAATGACAGAGAAAACTAATGAGCTTACCAAAGATGTGTCTGCTGTTTTTTGGAACACTTCCAAAGAAACTTTACAAGTTGCTTTACATGTCCAGGAGATTTTAAAAGGAAAAATGCCCTCAAATCAGTCAAATGAAAATTTCCTGCCAGACTTATAACTTCAGTGGAAGGTCTCATATTTGTGATTTTGATATTTTATGATATTGTCTCTTTACTTACAGGACCGTGTGCTGAGAAGTAAGACTAGTAAGGGATGATCTTAGTTAAAACTGCATCTCTCCCAGCTCAAAAATAGAATATTGTCTAGTTCAAATTAATTTGTATGTTTTATTGGTATAAACTGATGAGAACAGGAGTGACTAAACATTATAGTTAACAGTTAACTAAGTTGTTATTCTATGAGCTAAAGCATATCCAGAGTGTTGCACGTTAAGCTTATTAGCAACATTAAGACCTGCCAATTATAGACAGCTCTCAGAAAACTGCCCTTGAGGTACTAGACTAAAAAGCCTGATAGGTAAGTATTTAGCTACTCTAAGTGAAAATAACCAAAAAGGGGAAGTGCCTTTTTCAAGAGGTTTTAATGCTTTTGAAACCTCAGGGCTGCCTTATAAATATCAGGGAAATATACTTCTAGAAAACTTCTGCATAAATAATTGTGATATGAGAGCTTTTGAAACCTCAGGGCTGCCTTATAAATATCAGGGAAATATACTTCTAGAAAACTTCTGCATAAATAATTGTGATATGAGAGCTGGCAAGGATTGCTGGCTTTCAGGCACTGCGTTAGTTCATGGCTCCCCACCTTACCCACCATAGTGCTGGGTTCACTCTGGTTTCACATGGTGTTTCTATAGGTTACTGCTTTGTTTCTCTGACAGTAAAGTGTCTCAACGGTGTGCACCAGCCCAGTATGGAAACTAGTGCATGTAGAAATGTCCCAGAGAGTATTATCACTATATGCAACCTACTATTGTGCTGCCAATGCAGTTTGTAGCCATGCTAACCCACGTCAAACCACAACAGCAATGGTTTTTTTCATTAAATCCTTTTATCCTTTCAGCAGAGCTCTCCAGGAAACTGTCTATCTTGTCTATTCTGTAAGCTTTGACCTCAGTGCAGACTTCAGTCAGTGTAGCTACGTGAGCTGGGACAGGGTATGTGGAAAATAAGATCCACATAAGCTCTCTCCTAGACTTTACCTCTAGTAGCAACCAGTGACATATGCAATGGGTGGCATGGAGGGTGTGCAGTGAGCAGGCATCTTCTCTCTCTCCGTCCTTTTCTGCTCCCCAGTTCACTAAAATATCAAATCTGAGTTGCCTGTTTTCACTTTGATCCCAAGAAGTTCACCATGGCCTATACCTTGCCCAAAATGCCAGCTGTCCTCCTCATATTGACTGCTTTCCAAATGACCATCTTTGTGCTTTCTCCTGTTCTGTGTCTCAGGTCTGGTGAAAATTGGCTTATCAATAACATCCTCCTGCTGACCACGCTGCTTTTCTGCAAATCACTCCCTAAAATTCTTTTCTTTGCTTTGACATTTTCAAAACATAAGAAACTTATGAAGTTCCCTGTGTGCCAAGACTAGTGTCTGTCATGGTGACCAGCACTGTCTCCCTGGTTTCCTGAACTTCCCATTTGTCTGTACTTGCTTTTCTAAGGTGCTGAGAACAGTGACTTCTCATGACACCTACACAGCAGAACAACACAGAAACAATAACAACTGTAAAAACCAAAAATTTAGAACAGCATTATAAAATGATGGTACAGCAGCTAAGATAAAAGCATCTATTAAGGAAGCTCAGGAGAAAAATGAAAGAGCTTAGCTGTTTGGCTTGGTTAAATAGCAAGTAGACAGTACAGAGCAGAGGACAAACACAACTTTGGAATACTTATGGAAGGACAACTGTGTGATGCACAGAGTAAAGATATGTGCTTTGATGGGAGAACTGTCACCACCCAGATTTTTCTGGAGGCAGGCTCCTGGGAACATTGGGAACCTTGTTGACTAAGTTCACTCTTTGTATACAGTCCTTTTGCTACAGCCTAGTCACCATTTCTGACTACAGATCTCACACTTAAGCACCTTGTGGAGGCATTTTTCTAAGCAGACACTGCTACAAGCCCACCTCTGCACCATGGGCAGAACTGTGCCCTAGAGTTGCTTCACCATAGGGGCAGAGTATAGGCATAAAATGGAGGTGCTTCATGTGAAACAATACAGTAGAAGGCTGAGGTCAATCTGTATCATAAAAAGGAAATTGCAGACAGAATAGAAAGAAGTGTATGACTGAAAAGGCATCAATCAGATGTGTCATCAGAGGAAGTTTTGTTACCTCAGACATCCAACACAACTGAGATGTCTGACTGGCACTGGCAGGGGGAACACGGAACATACAGCAAATCCATACCTTTCTGGAGGTGCAGCACCTGACCAGGGTATACCAGGGTATATAACTTAGTGTTAGGTATGACTTGTGCAATTAATAATAGAGCTGCTTGCTTTCTCTAGACCTCAGTTTGGGCTTTAAGGAAACAGGAGATTTTACAAAAAAAAAATCACAGATTTTTCTGTGAAATTGCTTTAGCAGTGAAGTTTTTAATCCACCAGTATCTGCAAGTTATTGTCATCTTTGATAACTGTTGTTTTCATGTGCCAATCCTTAAATTGCACAAATGAACAAAGTGCATATGATACCAAACATAGCATCCTATGTTTCTATGCCCAGTTAAAAAGCAACATATGCTACTGTCACTTTTTCAATCCCTCTGTATCCCCCTATGTTTTGTTTAGAAACTTTTTTTTTAAAAAGTGGTATTTTACTGTTGGATAATAATTTAAACTACTTCACTGAAGCTGCTGGATGTGACAAATGACTTCCAGGACAGATGATGGGACCGTTAAATGCCTCATTTAGCAATAGCTGTAATAACGAGAAAGCTTAGCTTCATGCAGGCTTAAGCAGGGGCTCAGGCAGCTGACTGAATAGATTGCTCCAGGAATCCTGACATTGATTATAAAAACAATTTATATTTTGGGTTATTTTACTCTATGTGTATCACTGTGTGTACAGAAGTAGCAGAAGAAGCGGAGAAAGGGCAAGAAACTTAAGAAGACATGCAGAGCAGATGCAATGATGGCAACCTGGAAGCAGTCACCCCTTGGTCCCAATCTGTTGCTGCCTTCTCAAATGGGACTGCTGATGGGTCAGGCATGGCACATTATGAAGAAGGGCACAAAATTTAATTTCGTATCTGAGATAGGCATGTAGGAAGGGTGTCTTGTATCAGCCCTGAGAGATAGGGAACAACACAGGCAGCTTCTTACTTTCTTCTGGCCACAGAAATGAGCCTGCTGCATTAGAGAAGTCCAACCTAGAGTGAGTCTCCTGTGCAATGGTAACCCTCAGGAAGAAAGTGTTATAAACAAATCATTATCATCTTTAGGATGTTCCCAGTTTATGTGATGGAACCAATGAGAGGAAGGCAGATCTAATGGACAATTAGAAAATGCATTAATTGGCCCTGAGATAGATGGAACAGTAAAAGATTTCTCCTAACAACTTAGAAGCACCTGAGTGTTCTTTTCCCCCACATAAAAAATAATTATTCCTTTAAAGCCTTCAAAATATGGTGAGAAAATAAAATTATTAAATATTGCTTTTCACATCAAATTTCAACCTTTCAACCCATTTTTTATAGGAAAAATATTCGCTAGGGTAAGCAGTTCTGGAAGGCAGTTGCATGATTTATATTTCCTTGTTGTTATATAGCATTTCTGCTCTGCAGATATCAGATATATAAAGTAAAATTGTCTCTCCTTTCACCAAATAGCTTGTGACAATAGGATGATTAAGAAAAAAATTCATGAGAGCAATATCATTGTAAAAAAAAATCTCTGTATTTTTAGCAGAGTCCCTGTAGATTTCCCAGAGTCATCTGTGGACAATTCTAGAGGTCTTTCCTTCGCTTGTTTATTAAATTTTTTTTTTTCTCTTCATTTTGGAAACATTTTCCATGAACCATATGTACTGTACGCCATGCTCAAAGGTGACACAGGGCAACTGCTGAAGTCAGGGACAACTTAGTCCCTCCTTGAAAGTCTTCAGGACATGAACAACAGCAATTTCTTTCATTTGCCTCTAGGCAGGTAAAGTTAGCACGTTTTACAGTACAACCACCGTATTTTGAAAAATTATAATTAGGGCTTCACTTCATTGAAGCATTTGGGAAAGCACTTAGCTAAATTTCACACAGAAAAAAAGAAATGTTTAAGGACCACTACATTGTTTATCTGAATTAAATAAGTACCTTCTCGTTTATTGTGGCCAGAACAATTTTCAAACCTGTGGCTTCAGGCATATTGGATGAAGACCCAAATGGGATGGGTGTTCAGAGGAAGAATTCAGGCTTTTGAAGTCTTTTTTCATCCACTGCTTTTTATATAATATAAGTATTATTTAGCCTAAAGAGTGTAACACTGTCCTTTTTCTTTACAGTCTTGCTGCACCAAGGGAACAGCCTTCACAGGGTTTAACAGCTCAGGAAGCTGGAAGGTGTCCCTTCGTGCTGCTTGTTGCTGGAGCCATCAATCTTGATCAGAGCTGGGAAACATATCAGGCCTTTGTATCACAGTCTAAAGTAACGTTCCAAACTGATTCAGTAAATAGGACCATTTGGGAAAATTTCTTGGAGACAAAACTCAACAGCTTTTTCTCTTCGCCCCATTAATTAAAATTGCCACATTCTGACTATTCAGATATACTTTGAAGGCAATGGAAAAATGGAAAGCTGATTTTTGCCTAAGGATGTATTAGATCCAAAAGCAATGTAGTTCTGCACTTGCAGAGTATCTCAGTCCACTTGGCTGATTGTGGAGTCAAGAAACTGAAATATTTTTCCTACACCTTGTCATTGAGTTTATCTATAAATGATCCAAAGACAGTAAACTTTCCCTATTCTTGGTAACTTTTGTGAAGTGTATCAAAGCTTCAGGGAAAACCATACCTTGTCCTTAAAATGCCCTTCTGTTTTCATTTATCCTGTTGGTTATGGAATAGTTATTAAGGCTATTTGTCCTAGTGTGGTGTGCTCCTTACACAGGCACCAGAAGATATATTATCCTCCGGTGTAAGCTATAAAGAAAAGGAATAAAATGGGCATTTGGATATGAAACTGGCGTAAAAAGGATTTTTTTTCCACTTCTGCAGGGACTGTCCCCACTTGGTGCTTCATCCCACCCCACTCTGGTACTCCTGCACCATCACACCTTTGCCTTAGGGAAACCTAAGGTCCTGACCACAACTGAAGGTGAACATTACTATGTTATCTTCAAGCAAATCACAAGCAAACAGCAGGGCATGCTGCTGCAGAAGCAGCTGTACAAGAGACCACACTGCTTGTTTGTCTGGTGCTTTAGTTACAGTCACCACTCCGGGACTGAAACGGCAGAGCAAGAGCTTCAGCAAACTAGTTAGAGAACTCTCATTATCGTTGCTTCTTTCTAACACTAATGAACACTAGTATTCGGTGCTTAATCTAGTGAATTTTTGAAAACAAGGGTGTTGCAAGGAGAGGGAATTCTGCTTAATAAGACTTCTGACTTTGCATCACTTTTAAGCCTCCTCAGTGTTCAGCCAAATGAAACGACCAAGAGTGTATGTTTCTCTCTGCTTTCATTTTATCTTTATTAAGGAATTACTTGCTCGTTTGTCTTAAAAGCAGGGGAAAAATTGTCAAGATTTTATTAAGAATAATTAAGCTCTTGAAGTAATGTTAAAAAGCCTCAGAAGATGTTTTTGTAGGCACAAAGGTTCTGCTTCTCTTTGATAAAATGAAAATCAGACAGCTGCAAAAGCAGACTTAAACCTGTTCTGCTGAAGACAGGGTAGTGTATACACTGCAGTAACATCCACGTGTAGCTGTTCTTGCCGTGTTTGCAACAGAAACCTGCTCTGACAGTTTGATCATCTCATCCATCTGGTTTCCTGCTTGCACTGCTGCACCAGGCATCCTCTGTGTCACTGGCTCCAAAAATCATGTTCAGGTTTATGAGGAGATATTTGTTTGAGGTGTATTGAAGAGATCTCTGGAGATTTCAAGAAAAGCTGCTGGGGTCCTGTGGGGACATTACACCTCACAGATGTCTCTTACCTGCTGTCAGACAACAGATGGTATGTATTTCTCAAATAAAGCTGCAACAAGCTGCAACAGTAGGGCAAGATTTGAAGTATTAAGTATTGTTTAGTGAATCCATAGAGCCTGTTACTTTTATCACTTACTCCTTGAAACCTTAGATCTAAGAACCTTTGCTGAGGTGGCACAATGGGCTTCTGTACCTCACTAAGTCCGCAGCAGGGACCTCTTTGCTCTGGACAGCTTTGCAGCTGTTACGCTCCGGATTAAGATATGAACTGCCCAGAGTGGTTGCATTTTTTATTTAAGACTTTTTAAAAGCCTTTTGGTTCATTATAACCTCTAATTAGCATCCAGTGAAAGAGTCACACACTCTCCTCTAACAGAAATTCTTTTTAAGTCAGTGAGAAAAATAAGATATTTTGGCAAAAGGTTTTTCACAGGAGTAAAATACAACCAAGAGAAGAGCATTTCCACTAAAACATTCAGCACAAAGACCCATTCCACAGGAAACACCCATTAAAACAATCCAAACACCAGTTTTAGTAAAACACAGTTCATTGGTTTTAAGTTACCCATAAGAGAAGGAAAAGAGTAAAATAAAACAGAGTAAAAGAAATAGAGAAAGAGAGAAGAAAGAGAGGAGAGAAGAGTTAACCGGCAAGATTCAGTGGTTCACATGTTGCGGGCGGAGAGTGAGAAAAGGGAAGAGAGAGACAGAGAGAAAAGGAGGAAAAATGTGTTACTAACTTGCATGGTTCAGGCTGGCGGAGGTTCAGGAGGGAAGGAGAGAGAGAAAGATCACATGGAGTTTCATGTATTTATAGAGTTCAGTTTTCCCTCCCAGGCAGGGTATCTGGTCAGTGCCTTCCAGGCCAGAGTGAGTTGTGCTGTAGCCAGTCACAGGCTTCAGGGTTGTGGTGTGGGTGGGCTACCAGGCAGCTCTGTCTTGACTGACAGCCCGGCTGCAGGGCCTTCAGCTCGGCCATGTGCTGTGTGTGGGCTACAGGCCTTGCCTTCAGCTCTGCCCTGTGCCCTCAGCACAGGCCTTGTGTGCTTGCCTTACCATGTTCCCGCAGGTATAGTCCCAGCACTTCCCCACGTGCACACACACATTCACAGGGAGTTGGTTCTGACCTATATCAATAATTCAGTGAGATTTGTATCCAGGATCTCACAGCAGCCCACTGGGTAAAAGATCAAATGTTTTCTTCTGCCTCTATCAGCCCCATCTCTGAAACAGGACATACTAGGGCTGAGGGAGGGGGTGCCAGGCTCTGCTTCCCTACTTTTCTCTGCAGCAGCTGCCAAATGGCCAAAGGCTGTGTGTGAGCCAGAGCCAAGGGCTGGAGTTTGCCACTGCTGCCACTTCTTGTGCCTGTGTGGCACTGTTCATCTCTACTGTAGGAGTAAGAGCTCTGAGTCTCAGCAAAGATAACTTACCTTGCTTTTGCTACCCCCTCCTATTTGTCTCACTAAATTTTAGCATCCCCCACTTTTGCTGTGGCCTAGCTGGCACTACACACACTGTGTATGGATCAGCAGGGATGGGAACAACTGCTGTCATTCAAAGATGAACTGTCTTGTTCATAAAACACCATGTCCCAGTCCGAGTTACCTCTGTGACCAGAAAGCAGTTTTGGTGGGTTGTGTAGCCTTGCACACAAGCTGCTTTGCACGGGAGGTGCTTCCAGCTTCACACCCACTCTGAGTCAGCCCGTCTGTCCTCTGTGCTGTACTACTTTAGGTGGTGTACTTCAGTCCAGCCATCCTCCAGGTAGCTGTGCTCCTTGCTGTCACATACATTAGAATGAGTCAGAAATCTCCTTGCTCGGCTTTGTTTTAATGAAGCTTTGAGTTCCTGTGAGATGTTTCATCTCACGTGGAGTGCAGCTATCCAAGACCCTGTTTTTCCTCTCAAACTGAACTTAATGCATTGCAATACAGCTGCAGAGGTTGGATCCTAATCTAACCATCTCCTCTCAAGCATGTGGAATGTATAAATACTGTATTCCAGGTCACTGCAAAACAGGAGCCCAGGTGAGGAAGTTCATCTCCAAAGTCTCAGATAGGTACAGGCAAAGGAAAAGCGACTTGGACGCAACACTTCTCTTTGTGTGTTTGGAGTGGATTTCTTTTCTGTGAGCAACTTATCCCGGATTGTTTTACAACATGTCAGCTTCCTGTTCTGACGACTCACCCCTTTGAGGCTGTGCCCATGAAATAAAATACTTTAATTTTTATGTGTGTTTTCATTTCCTCATAAAAATTGCTATACAGACTTTTTTTCCTCTCCAATCTCACTTGTGGTGCTTTTGTCTGATGGCAACCAGAAACCTTACATAAGGCAGCAAAACCCTCCAGGGTTCAGCAACCAAGTGAAGTGCTGGTGCTTATTTCCACCTGCTCAGGAACAGCACAGAAATTGCTCACAGATACGCTTGCCCCATATGCAGCAAAGAAAGGATGTGAGCATGGAGCTGCTGCAAATGTTGCCAGCTTGTTGAGCCAGCTGCTTGGGCAGGGAGGCCTGGGGTACAGTGGCTCTGCCCCATTTTGCCCAGTGTTCAGCTGGGGCCATCAACATAGAAGGATATGGATATTTTGGAGCAAGCCCAGAGGAGGGGCATGAAGGTGAGCAGAGAGCTAGAGCACCTCTCCTGTTAAGACTGGTTGAGAGAGCTGAGGTTGTTCAGCCTGGAGAAGAAAAGGTTCCAGGGAGACCTTATATACCTTCCAATACCTAAAAGGGGCCCCCAAGATTGCCGGACAGGGATTTTTTACAAGTGCATATAGTGATAGAACAAGGAAAAATGCCTTTAAACTGAAAGTGGGTAAGTTTCCATATGTAGTTGGAAGAAATTCTTCACTGTGAGGATGGTGAGACCCTGCAACTGATTGTCCACAGCAGTTGTGGATATCCCATCACTTTAAGTGCTCAAGGCGGGGGTGGATGGGGCCCTGAGCAACTTGGTCTAGTGAAAGGTGTCCCTTCCCATGTCAGGGAGGTTGCAACTAGATGATCTTTAAGGTCCCTTCGAACCCCAACCATTCTATGATTCCATGATTCTAAAGGAAATCCTGATTCTCACTGTAATTGCAGCTCCTCTCCCTTGGTAGTGTGGCTGATGAATTACTCTGCAGTTCTCTCCTTTACCTTACCCTAGCTCCCTCTTTGGGTATCCTTCTCCGAAGTGAAATTCTTGCTGGAATTTGATGAGGTTTGTTTCTACTGGATTTGCAAATGTTTACCCCAAATGATATACTATTGTAGCATATGTTACATATGCTACAATACATATACATAATATGTTACATATTATGCCATTACATGGTAAATAATTATATTATATTACATCTTCCTTGAGACACCCTTCAGAGCAGATGTACCCAACTCAGACTGTTGAGAATTTGACCTATGAAAGCTGTAGCTCCTTCAAGGTAGAATCCAAGTCTGGAAATCATAATTGCACTAATCCAAGGTCACTAATAACTTATGGAAAAAAAATCCCTTCTTGTTCCTGCCTTTCTAAGACCTGCACAAATATTTTTTCTTTATTTACAGAAGGCAATCATCAAGATTTTTCATTTTTAGTTTAGTTTCATAGTAAGCACATTTTTGTGGTGAATATTGTGTGTTTTGTTACCAAGGATAAAATACTGTTTATTGGCTTCCTTTGAAAGATCTCTGAATAAAAGTAGTTGCCACTGTTTATTTTCATGAAATGTTGAGGGTTTTTTTTCCAAATTATAGAGATTTGAAGCATATAAACAAAATAATTATTGTATTAGCCTTTTGGCATAGTATTGAGAGTTTTGTAGTTTCATAAAATGGCTGAAAATACGTTTTTGGGATAGGATTTTCTCTTAGCATATGGTAAACAATGTGTAGAGATTTTTATTTCTAAAATTATTTGTTTTATGTTATTGAGACATCTGGATAAATGACTGAAAGTAAATGACAGTTTTATATATATATCTTCAGTGTTCTTGAACTTCATTTGCAAGAAAATTCATAGAATACATTTTTATCCCATCCATCACTTAAAGTATTGACAATCATTTTCAGGCCTGAAGTGTACTGTCCCTAAATCCCTAAAGACAGTTCTTCCAACTTAGCCTGAGACATGAAATTGATAGTGGTTTGATTTAATGGTGACCAGGAAAAGGATGTATTTCCATATCATCCATTGGGGCAGCAACATCTGGTAGAAGGGGGATGTGCTGGTTTATAGGCAAACCTTCAGGAGAAATAAACCCAACTCAAAAGAGATTAAAAGTCAGAATGACAATTTAATAAGAATAATACAATAAATACAATTTTACAGATGAACAATTGGTTTTAACCCACAAAAACCCTGACACCCTGGGGCATGAACAGAATGGTGTTCATTGGCCCCTGTGGTGAACCCCACGTGGGCTCCTCTGAGTCCAAAAGTAAAAAGAGAGAAAACCTGTTGATGCCAGTGATGGTTGCGGTCTGGTTGGAAGCGGTGGTCAGTCCGATTGAGAGCAGTGGTTGCAGTCCAGTTGAGAGTGGTGGTTGCAGTCCAGTTGAGAGTGGTGGACCTGTCCGGTCGAGGTTCTGGTCTTCCTCTAGATCCCACAAGTGGTACCAGAAGCCTCAAGAGCCCAAGATTATATGTTCTCAGGTTTGGGCAGGAATACCCAGCCGCTTTCCCAGGGCAGGGAGTTCCACAGTGAGTGAATGGGTGTGCTGGGTGTGAGGACAGGAACATCCTCCTGTCTCACAGGCCTCTTAACACCCAGCTCAGAGCCTGAGGGATCAGGTGTGCTCTGGGAAGCTGCTGCAAATAGTCTGTAGCTTCTGGGAAATGGCACAGAGGGTGTAGAATACACAGTTTGGGTTACACCCACACAGTGATGAATTGTTTTAACTAGGACAGAGGGATAAGCTATATGGAAATAATAATTGCTAGAGCCCTTCCAGCAATCTCCTTGGTTTCAGTGCTTGGAAGCTGAACTAATTTTGGTCCTATCAGTCTGTTCTGAATCTTCAGTGAATTTTTAACATGGCTGTTACGGGGACACATGTTTCCATTAACTCAAGGGTGGGTTTTGGATCTCCCTAGAATGTACTACTGAAACTCCCAAAAATGGAAACAGAAGCAAACTTCAGACAGCCAATTAAGGAAGTGGATAATTAAGAGGGTCATTTAGATCAAGTCTCAGCCTTCCAGTTGGGATAGATCCTGACAATTTCAATCACCAGTTGCAGCAGTGCAAAATTCCTATGCATCGCTGTTATAGAAACCAATGGTTTTTCATCTCTGAGGCCTCTTTTGCAAAGATTGGCAGTTATAATTGTTTGGAACCATAGATCTGAAGGCATAAACAAAAGACTTGTAACTAGAAAAAATGATGAATTTCACATCATAGTGAAATTCTGGAGACTGAGGCCTTTTGCAATAAACTGTAGAACATTTATGTTAGAAATCAACCTAGACAGTGTTCAGACTTTTTGATAATGGGAAATGGAGAATGAGTGGCTGGTTGGGGTCTTCAACTGGACAAGAAATTAAAAAAGAGGCTTTGAGAAATGACACACTTTATTTTCAGGGAGAAAAACTGGTTTCCAAGTCCTTTCTGCTAGATTTTTTACCGTAACTTCCAGGTGACCACTTAACAGGTGTTCCCTCCCTCTCTGATACATGGTTTTTCAGTGCTGAGAGCCTGCGAAACATCCCTTCTCTATACAACCCATATAATTAGAGTATGAAATATCTTTAAAAGCTGAGCTTGAGGACTAGAGCATTAAACACCAACTTGCCTCAACAGAAGTAGAGGTTTCAATTCACCATACATTTTTCTCCATGCTCATCTTCTCTTTCACAGGTGGTATCAGCCCTTCTCTTGCTGCCATTCCCCTTGGGTCTAATGGTGTGAAGTGTGTTTTTCTCTTCCTGACCATAAGTAAAGAAGGTTGCTCACCAGCTCATCATTCACTATGAAAGAAATTAAGCACATAAGAAATTAAGTGGATCCATCATGCATTTTCTCTGGAATCAAAGCCAAAACCGGGATCTTCCTTTACCCCCTCCTTTTCCACATGGCACTTTACCATGGAACTTTACCTCACTGCACCAAATCTATCAAATGGCTGAGATAGATAAAGGAAAAAAATTAAATGTTTTTTGAGTTTGCACTGTATCTATTTATTTATAGTTAGAGAAAACAGTCAAAGTACTACGATTCAAACTGGGTATTTAGAAGTGTCTATTGAGCAGGTAGAGGAAGGAGAGGAAACACTTCAGGTACTTTTATAAATTGCCATTAATCTTCTTAGTAACAAATGTTCTTATTCCTAGGTAAGAATCTTGCCTAAAAGGAGGGTGGACTAGATTGACACACACCAGAATTAAATATCCAATATACCAGAAGCCCTAAGGCAAAAACATGATGCTGTTTATATCCTCCGCTGCCTGAGGCACTGTAAAAAAAAAAGAAAAAGATGACAGAAGAATTAATTAGGAAGTGAGAGATCTTGAAAATAACAAAAATAGTTCTTAAAGAAAAAGTGGAATTTGTTAATGAAGTGTTAACCTCTGCTGGCACTTTTATAAAATAAATCATGTCAGGAGGAAAAACACCAAGATGCAGGGTAGGGTGGGAGCAGCTGCAGGCAAGGCTCTCCTCCTTCCACTACAGGGGCTGAGAGCTCCCTGAACCCCTGGTGCAGGACAGATAAGAACAGGTCCAAACAAAACTAACCAAAATAAAGAAAACTCCCTCTCCTAAGATAGTTATTGCCAATCAAAAAAAAATAAAAATTGTTTTAGTCAACCCAAACCCCTTTGTTCATTGTGAGGGTAGTTGGCTGCATGGCAGCCTACATGCCTCCTGCTTACTTCGCCTGCTCCAAACACACCCATTACCATTGGGGTGCATGTAGAGAACAACTTGCATGGGGCCTAAATGAAATTTTTTCAAGTATAAAAAGGTACACACATTTACATGTAAGTATATATGTATTTGTAAGGAAACATACATTTTTTTATTTGTGTTGCTTCTGCACTTTGCAGAATGAATTCTCAGTGTTCCTTCCTCAAAGTATGAAGTGCCTCATGCCCAGACATCAGCCCTTCACTTACCTGTCCCGTGAAATTTCAGCATGGGCTGTGAAAAGTGTCTGTGGGCAGACTCCTGAGCTCTTCAGGGAGCAGACTCTCCTGTTGACTTTGCTCTGCTGTACCCAGGAAACAGCACTTCTAGCCATTGCCCTAGGATCTTTTGGCAATGAAAACACTTAAATAAGTAATAATCATAATAAAGACTATGATTCTCTCAATCAGCTTAGACAGAACCTGAAAGGTAGCTATGAACAGCGAAGGGGACTGTCATACTTGTGTTTGGGAGGAGTACAGAAAATTTCATAATTTTCTTTTCTTACTGGCCATCAGCAGAAAAAATATGAATAACCTAGCTGAAGAAGCCTGGATGCATAAAAATGTGGTTTGGGTTCTTTAGAGATATTTCTAACTCAAAGAGAATAAAAAGAGATCAACACACTTTTTATCAACACCATTTTCATGCAGCCATGTTTTTGGACAACAGTGATGCTGGTGTGATTTGAAAGCTCTTGAGCCTGACTTTTTGAATAGGAAATAGGTTCCATTTGGATCCCATTTTTTTTAAAGGTAGATGAATTCAAATGTGTTAACTTGTATATATTCAGTTACAGTCGGATTGTCAGAAAAATTATAACCTTGTGAATATCTCTATTTTTGGCTCAGTAAGGTTTTCTCAGCTTCACACAGATTGATTATGACTTCTGCATGGGCTGTGCATCATAAAGTAGAGTGGTGTTGGTGCTCCTTTTATGAGATTCTGAAAAGCCTAAGAAAGAAAGTAATCTTATAACGTGTGTGCCTCACAACACAAATTTTAGAACTAAAAAAACTAGAAAAGTTCCTTGTAATAGAGTTTTGTGGTGCTGTAAAAAAAGGAGCTTGTACCATCTCCAAAGAAAATTCCTTGTAGCTTGCATGAATTTAATATACATCCCCACCATTTTTTAAAAAAAAATTATTTATTTTTTTCCCCAGTCACTGTAATCTGTGTTATTTGGGCAGTGAGGGAAACTTTTCGTCTTGCACATTTTGCCCTATGGCTGTGTGAGACCAGAATCATCACCAGTGAAGAAATAACAACCAAACCCCCCCACCGAAACCTCCCCTGAGAGCTGTGAAAACCTGAAACCAGAATCAAGTCAACAGGAAGACACAGTTCCTCCACTGTCTGTGCCTTCTTTCAATGTCAGGGGAAAAAAAAATGAAGCAAATAAGAACATGATCTTAGCAAGGAATCCAAGAAGTGAGGTGACCCTGCTCATGTGCATGGTCTCAGGATATCCTGGCAGTTTGAAACCAGTCAGTTGATTTAAGATGGCAATGACAGTTGTCTGAGAGATAGAGATGAAGAGAGGAAAAATTATGCTGTAAAAAAAGATGTCCAAAGTGAGACTGTGTTATGAATTTTGCATTTTGAGTTCTGTACAAAAATGCAGCTGGAACACCTATATTCTACCACCACATTTCACCATGTCTCCTCTTTAATCCCAGTTTCTTCTTAATATCAACTGTAACAATGTATTTTTTTTTACTGACGTTTCCATCTTGGAAATTAAGGTTTAATGTTGCAGCTGCTTCTAATTTGACCACACTGAAACTTGGCTTTACTATTTACTCAGATATGTTTCCCAAGAAGTCCAATGAACTGTGTTTTTTGAAGTGCAACAAAAATAGCACAACTCTGTTGATTTCAGACATATTTTCCAAGGTGCTGCATCCAACACAACCTGGTTTTGAGAAAATAGAAAAGTCTTAGTCTGTGTCTATTTTGAATCTCTCACAACTAACACACAAGCGGTGGAGACGGACTCCAAACACAAAGGAAGCTGATGAAGATTAACCAAGACTTCTACTGCTATTGTTCTTGCCAGCAAAGGACGAAACAGCACTTTGCATCAGAGCTAGAATGTCCCATTCATTTCACGTTAAATTAACCTGAGAATGGCAAAGGGACAGAAGCTTTCCAGCATGAAGGCAGTGGGAATTTTACAAGGCTTTCATGACAAGGAAGAGTTTCGGCTTTTACAAGAAACAAAGTGGCTGTTTGGGGGCAGAGGGCAATGGCTGTAGTCACAATAGAGGTTCTAGTGTATTATCAATCCTTCTGGCTGTGGCAGATTATTTGGGGGGTTAATTTTAGACTTGCAGAAGTATTCACTGCCTTGCTCCTACACCATTAAGGATCAGAGTTTTGGTTTGGAGATCATTACTCCAACATAACCTTTTCCATGCTGTGCCATATGGAATTATTAAATTGTAAGACACTTAGCAGAACAAATAAAAGTACAGATATTTGACCTAACAGAGCCAGGGGACAATTTTCTAAACTTCGGCCCATCCTTAAGTGAATTTTAGAAATTCAGAGTACTAAAACACCTTTGAATATCTAGGCTTTCTCGGTTGCTGTAACATGTAAAAGGCTTCATGCCCATTCTACATGTCTCAGTCACACAGTCTGAATACAAACCACCTCTTACCTGTGTCCTTGAAATCCATATGAGCAAAAATGTCTGCTGTTTTATTTTTTGTTTTTTGGGTTTTTTTCCATTACAAAATCCATTCGTGCTTAAAAGCCATTTTTGAAAGTCAAAAATGTCTTGCAGCAGAGAAGAATCTCAGAGCAATATCTGAAAACAGCAGAGAAACTTACAAAATTCTGTGAAGCAGAGCCGTGTTCAATTTGGAAAGGGAGCAATCATCTTTGGCTGTTGCTTTTAAACTGCATGGACACATAATTTTTCTGCAGTTCAAATCTGAATTACTAGCAACAGTATGGAAAAATATCCATAGGGATGAAGTCTATTTTCATGGGCAATATTGTGTATGCTTTATTGCCAGGAGAAATAAGCAACCCTCCAGAAGACAAGTAAATGTTTGAAGCTTGGAGAAGCTTGGAATATTATTAACAAGCAATTATTTGTTATCACAATATTATCAAAGACGACAGATAGGTACGTTTCTGACAATTTGGAGTTTGTTTGTCTAATGTCCTTCGAATACCTCCTAAGACAGATGCTCAGAACCCTCTGAGGCCATCTATCCCTCAAATGAGGAAGAGTGTCTAAGACAGGTAACTGCTAACAGAAGGCCAACAATCTTGCAATTTGTCCAGAGAATATGAAAAAAAAAAGTTTTCCCCCTATTTTTTTGCAGATACTGTTTAGATACAGAAGGTTCCATTAAATAAATGCATACTTGATGTCAAAAAAGCATACATCTGTGAGGTACATTTGTCAGCCCAAGGAACATGATGCATAGCAAGGCTCTAGCCTCTCCTGAGCAGCTTTTTAATTCACTGAGCAGACTAGCAAATGCAACTATATCTGGGAGATGCCACTGAAAGGCTTTGCACCTCGGTTGAATGAAAATATTCTTAGGAGGCATTTGAACACCAATGTGTCCCATGCAGGTAAAATTGCCTACTGTTATTTGAGTATATTGCTCGTTGGTGGTGCTTCATTTAACATGAAACATTGCATCAAAAACAGGTCTGTCCTGGAAGATTGCCAAACACCTCTGCCAAAACGAGATTCTGTTGAAGAGCTGATATTTTTGAATGTTAGTGAACCAATCTGGAAAAGGCCTCTTAGGTTTTTTCTTTCTGAGGGATGCTGATGACACACAGTGCAGGAATGCCTTGCCTGAGTCTATTTTGCCCTTGTACCAACAGAGGTGTGTTCATCAGGTGACACAAAGGAGATTTTAACTTTCTCAGTAACTTTGTCACCAGTGGTGCACACAGTGATTTTCAGTGTTGTCTTCTTGACCAGAGAGAGGCAATTTTACAGCAGAAACAGAGAAAATGAACATAAAAAGGTTGCTAGCAAAGAAGATAATACTGTATGTATTGCATGCATTTAATATGCTATTTTTTTTTTTAAACATATGTAGACGGGCCTCATTCATGGTGAAGAGTTCAGCTTCAGATAAGGACATTTAAAAATGTGTGCAATATATCCAGGCCTTTCTGCAACACCAGCTGTGCCTCAGCCTAATAGCCACTTTTCATCAAGTGTAGGAGCTGAATCCTCTTCCTGCCCAGCAACACTTGAAATTGCATGACTTGAACCTCAATCAGATGACTGGAGCTACAGGTGTAGAGTCAATGTAGGTATTTTGCATTATAGGTGAATTTTTGCATAGGTGAAATATATGCATGTATGTGGTCTCTGTATCACAGCATGCTAGAAAGTTATCTAAGACAGAGCTTTCTCAGAAGCAACTGTTGAACATTTTTCCTGCTGATTCTTTAAAATGTTTTAGATATTTTAAAGAATTCATTAGTGCTCATGGCTGAACACTACTTCAAAGTAAATTTTGGTACAAAAAATTTTTGGTACAAAATTCCTATCAGAGAGCAGAGAGCCGGGTCAATCACTGAGGAATTCATTGTTTGCAGAGAGGAAGGGACAGCTTTTCCCCACTGACCGTTGTGGGAACTTTGCACTCAGAGACAGTTTAGATATCTGCAATACCTCTCTACCATTGTCAGACTACAATAAAATGGTCTGATAGCTTGGGAATTTTTACCAATGAAAATATGCTTGGAGTAAAGTCTAAATTTTGGGTGTAAGAGCCTAAATCTGTCAGTGGAAGTTTCAGTGGATTCAGTGAGTCTGGCACTTTGTTTGCAATCATTTTCTCAAGACCACACAGTAAGTCTGTGGCAGGGACATGACCCAAACGTGATTGCCAAGTCCATGCAGTCCAGTGCCTTAACCACAATTTTTTTCTTGATTTTAACAGATATTTCTGTGAACTTTAATGCTATTGTGCATTATAGCTGTCAGAGACTTTAAGAAAGCTCTTGATGGTGTGAGGGTTATTCATCTGTTTAAGAACCAGTGGTTTGGTGTTCATTTATACCTGAGTATCTTAAGAGAAGAACACATTCCAATGGTTTTAAGATGAGTCTGACTTCAATTGCAAAAATTAAAATCAGCCTCTCACAAAGCCAAAATTTCCCTAAAGCTCAGTTCTATACCAAAGAAATTGCATCTAAAATGCTCCTGTTCAAGACAAAAATTGAAAAAAGGGTGATTGACTTGCACCCATCTCAGCGTGTATCCCACCAGAGCAAGAGGAGATCAAACTTTCCAGGTCTGAAAAGCTCTCCAGGGCTCTGTGTTCCTGCATCTGCTGCAATAGGAAATGTCAGAGCAAGGCTCAACTCCTGCATTGTTTCCTCCAGCATTGCTCTCTGATCAACCTCCTCAGGTCTTTGGGGGAATGACCTGAAAAGACAACAGCAGCCCCCATATGTTTGCAGTCCCTGTGGGGCACTTAGGTGTTACAGGGGCAGTACCAAGCATTCCCTTCCTGATCCAGCCACAGCCATTAAAGCTGGTAAAATAGGATCTGTAAAGGACGAAATCCTTGTTCCCACAGAACTCAAACAGCTGATGCTTTTGGTTTTAGTAAGGTTGATATTTCACTCACACCTTTGGTCAGTATTTCTTTGTAAGAAGGTTTTCTACACTTACAGTAAAGTTCAGCTTATGTACAGCACACAGCAACAGAACAATTGGTTTACAATCAAAAACATACATGTGGTGTAGAAAATGATCAGTGTATTTTTATGGCATAAAAACACCTTACCCAGTAAATACTAAAGTAAACAATGAATTTCCTGACTTGTGTGAAACTTCGGGATAATTCAATTATAACCGTATTTTCATTTGTGTCAATCACGAACAATGAATTTTTGGCTTATGTCTGTGCTTAAGATTTGCCAACATGGGAAGCCTTCCTACATTTTCAAGCCTTTTCCATTTTGTGAACCATGCATTTCAAGTATCATCCAAGAAAAATTAATTGCATAAAACTTTCCCGCCATGTGCATATAGTCATATTCTATCTAGATATGAGTTGCAACAAACAAACACTTTTATATACACATGGAATTGTTCAAATCATACCCAGATTTTTTTGTATATGTTTTGATTACTGAAGGTGTGTTGCTATTTACAAAGACTGTATATACTGAGCATAAAATGTATTTATTTTGTTTCTCTGTGCTGGTTGCATTAATTTCTTTTGCTGACATGTATTGGTAACTGGTTGGTAACTGATGCACCACCCTAAGCTCAGGAGTGATAGTACTTGTGTAATGTAAAACGAATGGCTGAAAAACAGAGACCTTTGCTCATGATATCCTGATACCAAGGAGTTCTACATGGTCTATAGCTAAGATGGAGAAATATGACCTGTTTTTTGGGTATTTTTGGCATTTACCAAAACTTGAGAAGTCATGACGAACTATTCATAATGTATACAACAGTGCCTGTATGGATGATGGCACATCTGGAGTGACTCATTGTCCTTCCACTTTCTCTGACTTCCCAAGAAATCTGCCATAAGGAAGAAATTTTACAGCACAGGAATAAAATGAAAAATCCTTCCAATCTCTCCTTTCAAAATTGAAAGTGTTGGATACACTGGCACCATAATTCCCGTGAAGACTCCAAACTGCTGCCAGGTCAAAGCTGCAGCCTCCCCAGAGAGGCATCTCCCTTCTGCTGCTGGAGAGGCAATCATGAGCATGGTGGCTCAGTCCTTTGGAATTAAATATTTGCTATATACCCCAAGACAATAATAGAACTCATAAAAGAAAAAAGCCTGTAGTATAATATAATTCACTAAGAAAAACCTTTTCTTAAGCTATTTCCTCTTCATTTGTTCTGGGCCTGAACTTGATAAACCTGCCCACACAGTCTCCAGCAAGCAGAATATGGGCTTTGACCATTTATAGAGTGACACTCTTTACAGGCAGCTATTTTATGCAACTTTTTTCCCCTTGGAAGCATATACTGGTGATGCTGTCTCTGAACCTGAGGTACAGCTTCTTTCTTCACGGACCTTATTTCACAGATTTTTTAAACTGTGCAGAAGTCTCTCCCACTCCTTCTCAGAAGGGATGTTAATTGTGATGATATATATACCTAGAGGGTTTATTAATCAAGATCTTGCTTGCACACACACACTGCAGTGGTCACTGGGAAGAGCTGCACATCTCCTTGTGTACCAATCGTCTCCAAGAAAAACATATCCAGATGTCATGGTTCTGATCAGCTTTGTGCCACCATCTGGACTGAGACACTTCATTTGCTCAAAACTAAAGAAACAACTAAGAGGTAAGTGAGAAGAGTAGGATACAAGAGGTTTCCATCTCTCAGGTTTTTCAATGTGGTCAGCATGGACTCCGAGAGCCTTTTTCATTCTTTTTATTTTGATCTTCTAGAAGCTGTTATATGCTAAGCATTTAACATAAGAAACTTTTTACCTCTTTACCCATAACAATGAAAATATATGTTAATGTCCAAGTAACTTATGAAATTTGTCCAATACATATAGCATGTATAAACATGGTGCTTGTAGACATCAAATATTTCTCAAAAATTCCCCCAGAAAATATAAAAATAGCATCTTGTCACCTAAAACAGCCTATATGTAGCATGATACAGATGAACTGGGATTTTGATGTTAAATATGAAGGTTAGACCAAGTATTTTCAGTGTTTGCTAGATATTTAGACAACCTCTAAAATCAGAAAGGGAGAAATACTGCCTTTAGCCATATTGCTGAATTCAGTGAAAATTACTGCTGTAATACCCCATGTAAAATGAAATAAAAGGTTTTCCATACCAAGGAGCTGCCTGATCTAAGGTCAGTCTTCTCCACAGCAATGAGTCTTATGCTGGTGAGATCAATGAGGTTATCTGTTGGAGAGCAAACACGCAGCTGAGAAAGAGATTATTCCTGCTCACCTCCCAGTCAACCCAGTCAGCCCTTTTCATCAGCTCTTCATTGGTTTAGCAAGCTGAGAAATGCAGTGTAGTCAATATCTCTTGGTCCAGTCAGTCCCATCGTCAACACATCTGGTATGGATGTGGGCAGATGGCTGACCCATGGGGTCCTCAGAAAATGTTAAGGTAGCTAAGGGAGACTGCATATCTTCTCTGCCCCACAATCTCTTCCACTCGTGACTTCAGCTTTGTGCATTTTGAGGGGACGATGAATCACTTTCTACCTGAGCACAGATCTTATAACAATTCATTGTAATAATATATATAATATGCAATCATTCATATGTATATATGTATGTATGCTATCTAGAATTTCCAGATGGTTGCTGTTTTGGTGGCTTTTATCTGACATTCAACTTCTTAAGATCTTTTTTTTTTTTCTTTTCTTCAAATGACAGGATTGCATTCTGCCAAAAATAGAAAGATAATATTACTCTGCTTCTAAAGATACTTGATCTACGTGCTCACACTTTTATCCTTAATTTAGCTTTAAATCTGCACCTACCATTTCCATAATTCCAGTGGGTAGTAGGTGCAAACTTTAAAGGTAAAATGTTTCTGCTGAAAATGTGTAGGATGCACATATTGGGAGAAAAACACTTCTTATGGTGGTGATACTGAGCTGGAGATAAATGCAGAGCAGATGAGGGAAGGAGCTGTATCTATTTGACCATATTATGCAAACCAACATCACTAGCACTTGGGAATGGAGGAGTTCCATGTAGTCAGACATCTACACATTGCACATTACACAAAGTAACCTCCTGTGGTGTGGTCACTTCTCAAAGTTACATTTGCTTACAGTGAGAGAAGAGGGACCAGATTATTAGGATCAGTGCAGACATCCAATGTCCTTTAAAAACTGACTGAAGATAGTTGATTTCTTTTTCTTTTAAAGATAGGCTTGGGAGGTCCTTAAATTGGATTATGAAGAAGATATTAAATGGCATTTAATGAGAGATAAGTACCTTCCTGCCCCAGCAGAGCACAGTGCCCATTTCTGCTGCCATAAGATCATAGAAAATAAGTTTTGACAGGAATTTGGCAGGTCATCTAAATGATCCCTCTGCCAATGCAAGTGAGCCAGGCATAAATCATCCCCAATGCTATCTGTGGCAATTTGTGTTTCATGAGACTCATATATAACATCCCTGTCAGTCATTTTACCGTGCTGCTTTCTTCTCCAGCAACAGTATGACATGCTCACTAATAGTAACCTTCTCACCACTTGATTTGACTGGTCAAAACAGCTCTCCTTCATTAGGATGAGAGGGACATACTAATCTGTATTTGAGACGCTCAGAATTACTTTATTTTCTCAATAATGCTCTGAATACTCAATAAAGGCATGCTTAAATAAAGATCTGGGAGCCATCTGGAAGTATATGAAAAATTCTATACCACACAGAAACATCTGCAGGTCACTTTGAACTTAAATAGTACAGGTACCTTAATTACTACAGCTGGCACAGAACTAAGGGGGTGAAGCATTGGTGTCATTTCTGGTAGCATCCTAAATCTCAGGGCTTGCAGGGACTTAAATTTCACTAAATAGTTGACTAAGGAGCTGATCACGTTCTTCCTGATCACGTATGCCAAGCTGGAGGTCTCACTTTCCCTCACTGCCAGCCGATGACTTCCCCCCCCACCACCTCCATGTGGCAGCACTGGGTCCAAATTGCACATGGTTGGGCTCAGGTCTTCTATGCTGCCAGAGGGCAGACAGGGCATGTTTCACACACTGCAGAGTCTCACTGGCTTGGGGTCAACTACTGTACCAATACAAATGTGTTTTAGGTCACAAATCCTGACATTTTTGACCAGTAATCAAAAAACTGTGCATATTTAGCTTCATGAAGACACACTAAAATTTTGAAATTCCAAGCACTGTAAATGTAGGTACCTTCACATTGTTAGTATTTCAGATTTGCATCTTTGAAAATCTGCTCAGATTTTATTTATTGAGACTAGAAAAGAATGGGAGGACAGAACTTCTTCACATTTGCATGGTTGTTTTTATCCCAAAGCAAAGTTATTTTGCTACTTGAGCACTCTGTAATGTTTTAATTAAGGTAGCATTATTGCTAAGAATTTTAATACAGATAAAATTGTCTGTTCTACCTTTGTTGCTGTTTTATTTTAGCTAAAATATATTTATTTAATAAATGAAATAAAAATCAAGTCTTACTTTTGACATTCCATGCCACAATAAATATTTTAATTTGTGCTGTGTTTCTGTGCCCTGTAAAGAATAACAACAAGCATCTTCCTGATAGATTTAGTTGCTCAAACAAAGCAACCACTCAAGGCCTTCTGCTGGAGCAAATGATAGGTAAACTGGGTTTTCCTGTGTCAGGTGTGGTGTGGTGTGGTGTTTGAGAGGAAACAGATACTGTAGAGGTGATTAATCTAGGGCTGGTTTCCTCTTACAATACAACTTGCCTCCACAGATTCAAGTGTCAGCTCCTTCCCTACTTTTTGATACACTGATATATTAATTTCTGCTGTTCTTGTGAAATGTATTAGAATCAAACCACCCTACTGTCACAATTGTAATTACTGAGGTTGTATCGGTATTCCTAATATTACTGTCACCAGTATATGGTACTATTTATAAGACAGAGAATGAAATGTAACTTATGAGTACAATGACAACATTTCAAACCATCTGGAGATGAGGAAAATAGCATTTCCCCATCTGAAAGCATTTTGATTAGAAATTACTCAGTAAATACCTTCATAACTCAGCCTTTCCTACAAAGACCAAGAGTGATGACAACCCTAAAGTCAGTGTGTATGTGAGACCAAAGTTTCAGTGGCTGCAAATCACCATCCCTCCACTGAAAGCAAAGCTTCCACAAAGACTGATGCAACCACACTGAAGCTCAGATCCTGACTTTTCAGAACACTCTACTAAACAAAGCAAGAAGCTCTTAATAGTGAAGAAAGAACACGGTCATTATCATGGCAAAGCATTTCCATTTTGTACATCCACATGAACGTAACAGACTGTGAAACAACTTGCACTTACATGTTGTAAACATGTACATCATTAAAACCAACACGTTCGTTATTAAACTCTCAATATTATGCACACTTCTTTTACAATCAGCTCATTTGTATCTTTAGAAACCAGGAATGCCTTCTGGAGCACTCCCGGGAAGTGTGGTGTGTCCCAAAGCAGTTCAGAAATACAGCATTCATAGCAGAGCCACTTCATTGTCTTTAACAATTGACTCCTTCACTTCTTACTGTTCACTGGTGAAAACAGAAATAACGAGAGAAATACTATTGTCTGAAAAAATAACCATCTTTGTATTCCTTGAAGTCTGAAAAATAGGTATGTGGCTTGAACAAAATACACATGAAGGTATTTTCTTGTAAGTGTTCCACTGGATTAACCATGTGATGGTCTTCAAGACAGCTTGTTCTTGTTTCCCAGCTCCTTCCTCTTGTTCCATGGTCGCAGAGCCAGCAGCTCATTCCTCGCACTGGGAAGTGTTGGTGGTGCACATAGGCTGTGTGCATGTGCTGGTAGCACATGTCCCTCTTCCCTGCAAGGCATTGCCTCCTGTATGGATAGTGGGAATTCAGTCCCCTCTCTTAGTGCTGGATTTACACCTATCCCTCACAAACTCATTCCTGGAAGGGACTTTTCCAACAAGGTGGTAAAATATAGGTAGACATGTACATTGTCCCTCCATTCAATATCTACAAATTAAGGGTAAAGCAAGGAAAACCAGTCTGGATGGACACAATATTTAAAAATTGTTTCAATCACTGTGGGTGATCTCCTGTTTTTGAGGTCTACACAGAAGTATATTGCATAAGTCATTCCTGAACACTGAAGAGAATTGTTCATCATTCATTGAAATCAGCAGGTATTTATCTGCTAATTTCAATAGAATCTGAAATAGATTATCAAGGTTTTTGGCAGGACTATTTAATGGTTAGGGACTCAGGAGAGCAACAAGATTCTAAAAATCGTCTGTCCTGTGCTAAGACACGAGTTTCTCATTTCTTACACAGCATCTTTACTTTACTGTCATGATCACAATTTTATGACAGAGACAAGCATTCATCTAGTGTTAATCTCAGAATGTAATTTCTGAGATTGTGAGAATGTAAAACCATACTTTCCAAATAAATTTCACAAAAAATTGTGCCTTAATGATGAGTTGCTGGGCAAAGTAATAGAGTGACGATTTTTCCTATAAATAAATACTCTTGAACACTTGATATTGTTAAACAAGAACTATTTTCTGATGCTTCAGAATTTGTGTGATGCAACCTGAAGAACTGATCTGTTTCTCTGAGGGTGTTTGAGATCTTGGTATGCAATGACTATTTCACTTTCCTTTGCTTTATGCACCTGCTAATGGGATGATAATATTCTGGGTGTCCTTTGAGGTTGGTAATATTTTGGGGCATCCTTTGGAAATCATCAGGATTTCAATACTTTGGAGTGACTTTCTTCTGTTCATATATTTGATTTGTCTGGCAATGTGTAAAATCTTTTAAGCAGTCATCAAGCTCATTAAAGGGGAAAAATAAAGGACTCTAAACCAGTTACATTTTGTGAAAGTTGGTAGTTTAAAAACTAATGTTAAAGAAAAGTAGAGAAAAAAACAGTGCCTAAAGTTTCCAATTGCCACATACTGGTTCTTTCTTTCCTATTTGATATGGGCTACCTGGGGTTGTTACTAATATTGGATGGTCACTTTATATAGCTGGTATCAGGAGATGTGGAGATTACACAGCCTGGTGGGCAGGTCCATGTTCACTCCCCGCTGCAGCACACAGGAAGAAATGCTATTTCCAGGTCTGCATCAGACTCCCTCACACTACTGCTGTCAGAGGTTGATGTGGTTTGAGTATGATGTGTCCTGGGCCTGCACTCTGACACAGCATCTTGGATTTCCACACTCCCACCCTTCTCCCCACTTTGTTCACAGGCAGAACATGAAACAATGTGTTTGCAATGGCTGGTGCTGAGCTAGGTAGATGTTTCTCCAGACTTTAATGCAACGAGTTCAGAGTCCTCTGTGTATCTTCCATTTAGCTGTTCATTGTTGGAATCATGATGATACAGGTATACGGGGACCTCTGTGATTGATGTTGCCGTGTAGGAGGTAGATCGTGTGGAACAGTGCTCACGGCGCCTTTGGCCCCACTGGGTTTTGTACTGTGTCCATTGTCTCTTCAAAGCTCCCTGGACCTGTTAAAGAAACACACACTTAGAGGGAGGCATGATATAAACTCCTGAAAGTGTAGAACTTTTAAAATAAGAAAAGGGAAAGGGAGGTGAGAGGAGGGGAGAGAAGGGAAAACGAAAAGGAAAAGCTCCAGGTCTGATTCCATCAGGCTCAGTCTACCTCTCTCTTCCTGTCTTCTCCAGAACCAGTTCAGCTCTTGGCCTTAGCTCTTTCCCTGCCTACCTTATGGCAGCAATAAGAGTTTCTGTAGTTGTTGCTGCTTGTGAAGAGAAGGTATAAATCAGCTCATCCTATAAATGTGGAACAGATTGTCACATGGGTACACAGTAGGATGCTATCATAGAAGAGGGAAGAGGAAGAAAGAATAGGGATTAAACCCATCTGATGCTGCAGCTGGATTCTTGCCCCTGGAATGCCTTATGCATTGTGATTTCTGAAGAAACTTAGTCTTGAGTAAAACTGGCCATGAATGTCAAAGTGTAAATACTTCTAGAGTAGAAAGAAATAGTTGGAGGATTAGTGGAGCTAAACAGAGATTTTGTCCTGATAAGTTAAGAACAGGTTCTGTTCTTGCAAAATATAGCATTGGTCATAGCCTGCTGCATGGCAGAGAATTTCAACCTTTGAACATTCATCTGCTAGGAATAAAATATTTTTTTCATCTTTTACATTAATAGTGATGTTATACATGTCACTAAGATATGATTTGAGCTACTGAGTCCTGCCAAGGAACATGAAGCCCTTCTCCAGATGCATGTTCAGGGTGCTGGCTGTTGGTAATGCTGATACATGAACAAGAAGTGGGAAAACGTCGGTTTTTTTGTTTAGATTAGTGATTCCAAACACAGTGTGAGAATAGGAACAGTTTGATGTAATAATCTGGTGCTCCTTCAGAGGAAGGCAGGTGCAGGTGAGGCACTGTGATGACAGGAATTCTAGAGTTTCTGTGCTCCTGCAGGTGGGCACTTCGTCATTTGGAGAATGTATTCCTATTTACTTTCTTCTAACACATAAAGAAAAGAAAACAAATGGCTGAATGCAGATTAATTAGATATTGAGCACAGGAAAGGCCTTTGGTCATAATGGCACTTTAATTATGGGTGATGTGAACAAAGTTTACTATGCCAAAATTGAGAATTAAAGTGAAATGGCTGCATACAGTGGTGTTTTATATCACACTATCGCCAAAGTTTATTAGTGAGAAAGAGTTACTGGGTGAAACAGTAATGCAGTTTTAGTACTTGATACAGAAACATTACACACAAGGTAAAATCTGTAAAGAGTTTAATCACTTTAAAATTGCCTTTTGATGTTACAGTATGAATATTGTAGCTTAGTCACCCCAGAAGCTATGGAGAGGGACTGGAAGAAGAAGTCTCCAGAAGTATTGAGACAGTGACTTTCTCCATACCACACTGGGGTAGTGGCTTGGCTAGACATAACCATGTCTGTGCAGAGCAGCTCTGCCTGCCTGCAGCCACCTCTCCAACACCATCACCATGGTCACATTGTGGATTTCCGGCCTTCTCCTCTGCAAGTGTTGACTGTGTTTGCACTTCATCCATTCAGACTAATCTCAGCATCTTTACTAAAGGCAGCAAAAACATGCTCTTAGAGCCCTTTTGTTCCTCTCCTCTCCCCCTTTCCCTGGCTCCTGCATAGATCACTCTCGCATGGAGCGCAGAGATGTTCTGCAGGTGATGAGCTCCTGATAAGCTCCCAAACTGCCTTCAGATGAACTGGAATCTGACAGGCCACCAGGAAAATCATAGGTCTGCAGATATTAGCATGGTTAACTGAAGAGGGAAGAACAATGTCCCTGAGTCTTACAAAGCCTGTCACGAGGAGCTTTTAATTTTTGTTTTAGAAGGGAATGATGCTTAAAATGTATGTACGGTCAGGGACAAAACAGACACATACCTTCCTGTTCAGCCTATGATTAGAAGTGCCATTATATAGGTTTAAAAGGCTCTACAGTGAAGTGAGAGCACAAAGTCAAAGCAGCTTTTGTTTTTGTTCTCTGCTGGACCACTCGCCTGTGCAAGGTTCCGGCCGCAAAAGGATAATGGATAGTACAGGCTGCTGCACTTGAGCAAAACCTGTTAATCTAGATTTCTGCTATGATTCCAAGGATCTCAGATGATCATAACTCAGTGCCAACCAAAACCATTCAGGTTTGGATTTTAAATACGTCAGCAGCATTACTGAAAGTCACATACACAGCCACGATGTATTAATGACTGAGGAGGTGCCTGGGGACAGGAGGAGAAGGGCAGTGCCTACCATGCTTTCTGCTGTGATAGCAGATGAAAGAAAGTAAAAACCAAAACAATGAAGAGCCTGAGCTTATTTACTCTACTATTCCAGACTTTAAAAATTTTTCTGTTCTTCATTAGCCATTCATGCCTCATTGACTTGTAAGACACATGACTGTTTTTTTCCCAAACTGACTTTCCATTTTGTTGTCCAGCCTTGCAGCCTAGAAGAATTCCCAGGCTTGAAAATGTGGGCTGGTGAGCAGACTATTGCAGAGACCTTGTATCATCTGTACAACAGTGTTGTTGTTGGACAGAGAAACTACAGTTCTGCCGGATACAAAGATTTTAAATGAAAATACACAAGAAGATCTGTCTTAAAAGTCCCAAACAAGTCTCTTGTTTATATGTTCTTCCACATGAATGCAGGCATCAGTACAGTTTCTTACTACTATTTTTACATTTCTTTCTATAGATGAACTTATGGAACTAAAGTGAGGCTGGTGAGGTAGTAGGCGATGAATGCACTGTAAAACACTGTCCGGTGGTTCTGACTTTAGCATTGTTTGTCCTGGCTCAGCTTCATGTGTTTCAGTCTTGAAGTTAAATACTCCAGGTAGGAAAAATTAAATCCCAGATTACACAGGCTTTTTGTAGTACTAAAATTAATCTCCTTGCCCCATACTGAATTTTCTCATGAGAAGTAATTTTGACCTCTACTGCAGCAGATATATGCTACAGCTTGGAAACAATCTTCTATCATGATTAAAGACCAGACTGTGGCTTTGTCTGTATTCCACTGCACACAACAAGACAGGGAGGAGTCAGCTGAGTTCACTTGGCCAAACTCAGATCAGCACTCCCTTTGGAAGGATATAATATCAACTTGGCACTAGTCTGCTACTGCTCTTCTACAGATTTTGCGCCTTATGTATCTACAGATGGTGTAACTGCAGGAATAAAATGGGAGGAAGAGGATCACAGTCCCTTCAGCCTTTCCTGGCAAAGTCCAGCCTAGCTACTCTAGTGCATAAACTTCGCTTGATATTTATTGGAAATGTGCTGATGCAAGTAGTGCCAAACTGCCTTGAGTCTGTCTTGAAGAGGTGTCATCATTGACTCTCTGCTCACCTTAATGGGAAATTTTAAAGAAATCTCCCCTTGTTGTCTCATAAATAAAATTTCCTATAATAAAACAATGAGAGGATTTCTCAGAATTTCTGCCTTTGAGAGTTGCCACTGACAACTCTGAAGCAGATATGATTTTGAAAATGGATGTAATGTTGAGAAGTACTCAAGCACCGATAAAATCACTCTCAATATGTCTGGGAAACGTGAATTCTCATGGACATTTGTTCTTACTGCCCGACACTTGGCCATGTTTCTGATCAGCTGCTCCACCAAGGAATCATTAACTGTACATATTGGCAAGCAGATGCTTCAGATATATTCATTATTGCATAACTTGAGAATTGTATTCCTGGAGTTGTAAAGGTGGATATGCTCATCTGATACTTTAGCATTGCCAAAAGTACTTTGGAATTAGAGCTAGCGGATGAAACTAAGAAATAAACAGCCTTTAAGATGTTTCATATTTTCAGTGCCTTTTATTGCTGCCTTTCCTCTTTTTTAGCATTGCTACAGCCTTTAATTTTGACACAAATCCATGTGTTCTCATTAGAGTTGGATAATTACGGAGTAAACAACCTTTGACAATAAAGCTATAGAACAATAAGAAAATTTGTTCTGCAAAACTTAATCTGAAAAAAAAAAAAGGAAGTAGATGCTGGAGAGAACAAAGAAGGCAATGTTCAAGACCAGGATTTTGGGGCAAAACTTTGTTTGGAGGCCAGCGAGGACACAGTGGAGCACTGCTTGTACAGAGCTATGCAGTCATTCCTATAGGGAGAGGATGCTTCAAAAACTGCCTGACTGGTCCCTCCCTACTTTCTTCACACCAGGTACCCCCTACCAGGGAGAATCAGAAGTTTTTCTGTGTTTCCAGGGCATGGAGACTGGACTGTGCCAGCAAGTGATGACAGTAAGGGAGAAGGAGAAAAGTGACAGCAGCCTGCAGATCCTGGGGACAGAAATGTGACAGGAAAAGAGTTGTACATCTCTTCAACTTTGTTCAGTTGGATGCATGAAACCGTGAACTTCTGTAGCACGATCTTTACAGCTTCCATTTCATGTTAGGTTCTGGGGTCAGTAGTTGCTCACATTTTGCCGTTCTCTTTCTTGTCTCCTGAGAAGCCACGCCACAGAACTACAGTGGGGAGCCGCTCACCTGTTCTACTCTTGAGTTTCTCTGTACATTTACACAGGGAGCGAGACACAAGCAAAGATGTCGACAAGTGGTGGCAGAATTTAATATTCTCTGCTATCCTGAAAGTTATCAAAGCAGCCAGTAGCACCTTATCAAAACATCAGTGTGGTCACATCATTACTTGGAATTTTCTACTTTCTAATAATATACAGGAATAAATACGAGCACAAATATCTCTCTAGGTTGACATACTGAGCATTAGCATCACAAAGTTTATTCTGTGTCTAATTCATCTGCTCTGGATTGGAAATGATCTTTTTAATGGAATTCCTGGCTTTGCTAAGATATATGGTGTTTTATTTTGCTACGCTTGAATGCTCCTGATGTATTGAAAAAGGTTTTTTTGCCAACCATCTTTGAAAAATGGCTTGCTGTAGGAATTGAAATGGTTCTTGACATATTCTTACCTGCTATTTTTTTCTTAAAAAAAAAAAAGTAGTGAAGTGGACCTAAAAAGCACTGTAGGTGTATAGACATATATATGTTCTAGGTGTAAGAGAATGAGAGAGGTCTTTGCCTCAAGGACTTTTATTTCTCAATTACTACACAAGAAACATTGACTGTAAAAAGGCCAGTGCTAATCCTCAAAGGAGTGAAAGTAATTGCACTCCTCCAGCTCTGGCAGTGCTACCAGGGATGGCCTCTGTTATGGCTCTGGGCCTGAACGCAGCACTGGGCTCTCCAGGACAGATCCTGAAGGTCCCCACTGCTTGTTGCAGTCCTTCCCACTGTTCTCAGGCAGGAAGGGGAGTAGAGCATTTTTCTCCTTCACTTAGACCTCCATATCAAACTGCAGATGGTAGGGGAGAGTCTTGTGCCTGTACCTCATTAAGTGCCATCTGCTTTGTAATGGTAACACACCTGGTTCATCTGCTCAGAGATATTCGAGTCACGCTCTGCACAGAGCTTTCAAAAACACACACAGCTGCTTGTCTGTAGATTAAAAGCAGCTTTGTGTAGTTTTAAAGTCTGTGGTGTGACATGCTTCACATCTGCATTAATGAACAACAGAGTGACTATTTTTCAAGTTCTGGTAATTTTCTGTATTTCACATACTTACCTCACCATTGAAGAAGCAGAATATAGTAGCCACAAGTAAGCCCTAAGAGAAAGGAAAAGAAGAGTTTAGGCATCAGAATAAGTAAAATTCTTTAGTGCAATTCAGAAATTTGGACTTGATGGATACAAAGTTAAGATACATTAGTCCACTTCCTCTGCATTGCAGACACTCCCCACCTTTCACAGTTACGTTATTAAAGGGATTTTTATCATTCTATTTTACCATTTTCTTCTATGTTATTAGCATTTATAGGTTATCTGCTTTGTCTATGAAGTTATTTATATGTAAGGGAAGAGAAGGAAAATTAAATGATCTGTAAGATAGAGAGATATTTTGCTTACAGCTGAGAATCACACTGCTACTGATTTTTCTGAAGAGATGGCAGAGGAATTGTGTCCTATATGCTGCCACTGACCCACCAGAGTGCATCTATCCAGTTAGAAGTGTCAGCCATGGAGAATCCAGCTGTGCCAGCAAGGCTATAAATTGAATTTTATGTCAGGATAAGTAAACTCGTATGTTGGGCATCACAATGGACAGAGACGATGTTAAAAGAAGTGTAAGTGGTCAGAAAAAGGAAAAAAACCCACACAACAGATCAGCTACAAGGAAGGCGAGCACAAAAAAAAAAAAAAAAAAAAGAAGGAAAAAAAAAAAAAAAAAAAAAAAAAAAAAAAAAAAAAAGACTACAGATCACAGCTTAGACCTAAATAGCTTTAAATTAATTTAATCATCACCACAGCTGTTCAGATAATATTTCACCACTGTTACAAGATTAAACAGGGCCAAGGCAGGAGTATGAGATGAGAAAGTGTGAAATTAATAAGAGAGAAAATTCTTGCACAGAGAGTCTGCCGTTCAGGATTATGTAGTTACACTGGTCTATGTCCTAACTGCACTTGCTCTTATTAAAATAGCATTACATAGCATCACTGGGAGCCAAATGCCTTCATTTTAAATTACTTAAAGTGGTTATTATAAGCCAAATGTGTGGCAGTTTGTAAAATTGAGGGGAAAACTGCAATGCAGCTTGTGTTCCCGAGGGCTGCTTTGAAGAGTCTTACAGCTCTATCTTTTTATAAAACTTTCATTTAACTGATTACCAGTTAAATTGTAGCTAATGTTTTGTAAAATGTCTTGGACTCTCAAATGTATATTTTGGACCACAAACATAGAATAAGCAATAATTGTTTTAAAAAAATCCTTATATATTAAAGGTATACAGACTGGTTTGAACACGTGCTGACCACCTCAATTTAGTCAACTACTTTACTAAAACAGATTTTCCTGATGCAGAATTTGTAATTTGACATAACTTCAAATATGAACATAGAAAAGTATGTAGAAGAAGGACAAAGGGTAGATATAGTGAGAAAGTTTTTTCATGTTTTGACAAAACACGATTCTCAAAAAACTCAGTTCCCAACCAATAAGCAATGCACATCAGTTTGTCCACAAGCTTCGGGCTGAGAAGCACCAAAACCTTACTCCTCTAAAGCAGGACTTCATCAGACAAGACATCTCTAAATGAAAATTTTTGCAAGGGGAGCAAATGCATCACTTTTTGCTGTCCTGCATTGATGCTCTTCGTGCTGTGTGCACTGCAGTGATGTGCACGGTCTTGCAAAAACACCTGCTGTTGAACTGCAAGGGTCATGGTTCAGCAGGGGTCTCACTATTTTACTAAATGTTTTTACTAAGAACAGTAAACCATCATGGGAAATGATCTCCTTTGGGAGCAGGGATGCTCAATGGACACTCCATAGGAGTCACGACAGACACAAAAGACAGCAGGAGGAGAGAAAGAAGCGGAGAAGTTTTTTCTGAGTCTGTTCTTCAATGAGAGTGTTTAGGGAGAATTTGGGAACTGCAGTTCACCTAAAGACAGAAACTGAACCTGAACTATTGAAGTAAAGCCATTTTCCATTTCAGTTCCTGTATGGTATTTGAATTCCTCTGATACATCCTGCAATTGCTCTACTTTTCTTCTTTTTGAGAGTGTAGTTCCCTTAACTAGTGTCTTCTCCAGACAAGTGCTGACAGAAGAGCTAAAGAGGAAGCTGTGGTGATGCTCTGTATCCCCTTCAGTTCCTCTTTGAGTTTAGAGTGAACTGAAAGTATACTTGGATCCTTGTTATTTTGAAACCATGCATATTGTGCATGTTCTGGCTGAAGCAATTACCTTCTCTAGTCTGTCCCATATATGTTTCATTGCTCTTCTTCCACCTGCCATGGCCCTCTGGGCCATATTTGGCAGAAATATTTCTATTTCTGTTTCATTTTATACCCATAGTTCAGAGGGCTATTGTTATCTTCAGCTGTCTCTACTGCTACTGAGGTGGGGATATTGTCACAAGAGGGCTGAGGACGGCAACCTGCCTGCTGCAAAATGATGGAGACATCCCATCAGCCAAAAGTCATGCTTTGCTTCTTCTCCTGCTCTATACTGGTGGTTTCATTACTGTAATTTTATGCATGAATTTTTCATGCAAAAATGGCACTTTATAATATCAAGCTTTCAAAAAAATATTTCCCCCAACTTTTATTGGCTCAAAATATTAAAAAGTTTTGAAATTACTAATAATACAATGAGAAAAAAAAAAGAAAGGAAATAAAAATCTTCCACTTATGTTGTCAAAAACAGTCCTATAACCTTAATGTTGCACAGAAGGAGAAAGTATTTCTGTCTGGCGTGGCATCACAGAGGATATTTATTTCCCTTTAAACTGAGAAACAGATGGAATGAATGCTTTCTAAAATGCATTAAAATATCTCACTATTTTTAAGAAGATGCTTTTAAATGGGTTAATTTTGTTCTGCCTAAAGATGCATAAAAAGCAAAATTTAAAAGTTGGAGGCAGCAGGGATATATATGTGGTCTAAACCCACGCCTAAAAGACTCAAAATACCCTTGTACCAGATCAGACCTCTATGGGCTGCACCGTCCTGCCTGGCAGGGTGGGTTCTGCGGTCCTGAGGTGCTGCTTGGAAGCTGCTCAGTGACACAGAAGGGATTTACTTGCAGAGAAAGAAAACTTTGATTATTCTCCATTTAACAGATAAAAGCTTTTCATTTACCAATAAAACTCAAGGTCTTATGCTGAATAGCAATTTAATTTCTCATTAAGGAATACTTGTGCATTTAGGGCTACAGTTGGCTAGGTATTGAGAAGAAGAGTAGGTGCTTGTGTACTGCTGTTGATTCGGGGGCTGTTCCTCCACTGCTCCCTCACTGACCTCCATGGCTCTTCTCTGGCACAGTGACAGTGCCATGTTATGTAACCCGGCAGCCTCTACGATCACAGCTTGAAGGTGCTGAAGACAGAATTCAGTAAGATGGGAAAAATGGTGGAGGGAGCTTGCAAGCAGAAGTTTGTTAATCCCTGGGCTTGTTTTGAGAGCATCTGGGGAGGAATGTGTCTATAAGTGGGATTAACTGGCGCATCATGGAGTTATCAAATTTTTATGTTCTTCCCTTTTCCTTGTAAGGCCTTTGCCATGGACTGATGTCAGAAATCAGAAGTTGGGGTGATTGTCATTAGTAGCAGAACACCCCAATCGCTTTGCAGGCTGCGACTTTCAAAAGATTTTCAGAGGTTCCCAGGGTGAAGGAAGAAGCAGCAGCACCCCCAGGGCTAGCAGAGGTGCAGGAGGCCCTGCCAGGGTGTCAGGCACAAGCCACAGCTCTCTTGCTCTATCTTGGGATGGAGAGCAGAGTGCAGGACAGAGGGTTGTTGCTGCTCCACTCCTTCGAAGGAGGTACTCTTTGGCCATGTACACCATTTCATCTTCACTGGGTAGAAAAATGGGGCTTTTCAGGCTTTTTACAGATGTGTTTTCACACCAGAGGTGGGTGTGCTAGGAGCCAGCACATCCTGTACCCTAATGCTTTAAACCCTGAGGAAGTTTTCGTCTTTCGTGTGCTTTCAACATCATCTAACAGGCTTTTTAAGGTAAATCTGCAACTCACTGGCTCTTCTGAAGTGCAAATGTTTGCTCTGTGATGCCTAATTTAGGAACTCTGTTTAATAAGCCAGCTGTGTGTTCGCCAATGCACCTACAGCACCCCAATCCATGCATGTCATTCCAATTAAGGTGTGCTGACTTTGTGTGGGGTAGGGTTAATTTTCTTCATAGTAGCTAGTATAGGGCTCTGCTTTGGATGTGTGCTGGAAGCAGTGCTGATAATTCAGAGATGTTTTAGCTATTGGTGAGCAGTGCTTGCACAGAGTCAAGGCCTTTGCTGCTTCTCATTCCACCCCACCAGCAAGTGGACTGGGTGTGCTCAAGCAGTTGGTAGGGGACACAGCTGGGACAGCTGACCTCAGCTGATCCAAGGGATATCCCAGATCATATGGTGTTAGGCTCAGCATACAAAGCATGAGAAAAAGAAAGAGGGGGATATTTGGAGTGATGGCATTTGGTGTCCCAAGTAACTGTAACAAGTGATGGAGCTGTGCTTTCCTGGGAATGGTTGAACATTTGGGAGTGTTCAACATGGGAGGTTGTGTGTGAATTCCGTATTTTGCTTTGCTTGAGTACATGGCTTTTGCTTTACCTATTAAACTGTCTTTATCTCAACCTGAAAGTTTTCCTACTTTTCCCCTTCCAATTCTGTGCTCTGTCCCATTATGGGGAGTGAGAGGCTCTATGGGGCTGAGTTGCTGGTTGGGGTTAAACCACAACATAAGGGTTGAAATATCCTTCTTTTGCCTGGTGCAATTTTTAGTATTCTGCAGACTGAAGAGCTGATACTGGTGATGGTGAGAAGAGATACTAATCTCTACTTTTTCAGGATCCATGAGAGGTTGGCTAGCTGGGCTGGAAAAGTACACATTCATATCTTCAGTGCAAAAGCCAGTCTTCAATTTTTTTATCATTTACATATCTGCTCTACAAATCTGTTAAGAAGAATCTGGTCTATGTGAGAGACACATACAGTAGACATACAGTGTTTGTGAATTGCTTATACAGGCATATTTGAAAAAACATTTTTCCTTAAAATGGTGAGCAGAAAAAGCAGGATAATTCAAAACCAGACTGGCTTCTGCTATTCAAAAGTGATTTCAGCAGAGGAAATCATGCATGTGACATCTTGATATGTTATTTTTCTACTGAGAAACCATTCTCTGAAAGAAAAACCATTACATGGTTTCTTCCGTGAACAAATTCTTTCTCATCTCCAATCCTCTGAGTTTTACAATAAACTACAGTGTTTGTTTGCACCATTTCTGTGTACATGAACTACATAACTAACATCTCAAACCTTCACGCTCACTTAAAGTAGTGACGTTGTTGAAAAACTGTCTCACTCTATTCTATAAAAGGCATAAAATTACTCATTTAACCAGTGCAGAAATGGAGAATGTATTAAAATTTCCACCAAAAAAAATCATAATTGCACCCATGATGCCTGCTTATATACAACTGATGTGCTAAGAGGTGCAAAAGCTAATAGACTACTGTTAGTTTCTGGAGAGGCAGGCTGTGCTGTGGTTTATGAAAGCACAATAGCTAGGAGGGAAATACAGCCATTACAAAAGCTGATACAATGTCTGCTAATTACATAATCAGTCCTAGCAGAAAATGAGCACCATGGGAGTGATTATATAGCTGGCCATCTTAAATATACACACAAGAAATGGTTGGGAAAGGATTAAGAAAGTTTATTTTAGAATATAATTAATAATCCACTCAAAGTGGAAAAGGGAGCATCACAATCAGCTGCATTAGTGGGAAAACTGCACAGCCCTCCTGAAAGGTCACATTTTGGCAGGAAGCACACTGAGATTATACTGCAGTGATATCAACAGCTCTTCTGTGAGAGCAAAAGGAACCCATCAGAGATGAAACTGTCACCTTGCATCCCTCACTCACCCAATCCCCTTCATCAGTACAACTTCCATTTTAACCTCAGTTTGGTGACTTTCTAGTGCATAATGGTCACAATTAGAATTGTTAATTAAGACAATTATAGTTGGTTTTAAAATTTTCCAACAACCTCACAGGACCTGAAAGCTATTTTAAGAGTACAGTGATTATTGTAACACTCATTCTAACTTGCTAAAACTGTAAGCAAATAACTTGTGACCAGAAAACTAGTTTGGAGATATTCCTTTATAACTCTTGCCAAAGAAGAAGTGACAGTAAAGGTACCAATAGAAGAAACAGGCTCTCATTCCTTCAAAGCAGAACTGTAACATAAGATGACATACATTTCAAAAACAGACCCAAGATTTCAGTTATTCTGTGCATGCAGTATCCAGCACACCCACAGTTTTGAAGGGATAAGGGCAATAAGCAGAAAATATAATCTGGCAGGATGTATATATTTTGATAACATTATTTATCCCTTCATTTACGGAAAAAGTACCACTGAATTTTTTAAGCTGTTTTCTTACTACAGCATTAAAATAATTTCTGCATTTAGCTTCCGTATGAGAGGAAACCAGAAGTGGATCACGGTATTCACCCATGTTGACCACTATTCACAAATGCATTGGAAATCTGCCTTTCCTAGTTAATATAGGACTGGATATATTCCAGTCAGTAAACCAGATAAGGCAGAGTTTAAAGCCAAGGCTTGTTTTGCTTTCAAAAGAAAATAAACCAGACTTGCTGAATGATGCCGTATTTTCAAAGCCCTGATGAAATCAAAATGTCAGTCTTGTAATTTAAACTGCCTAGTAATGTAGTTCTAACTCCTAAATGAAGTTTAATTTTCTCACTTTTTTCTTCTGTGTGTTGGCATTCCCTCTGTACAACAGTTTGCATACACAGCTGATTTTAATATTAACTTCACAGCACCAGTTTCAGTCAATTTGAGCATTTCGACAGAAATTGTGTTGGAACACAAAAGCCCTCTGTGAACTCAGTTTTCTCTCCATAGCTTAGAAATAGTGTCACCTGATAATTTTGGCTACTTAGTACATTGTTTCTCCTATCTTTTCTCTGCTCTTTACACAGTGGTGCTGCTTGTGCAAAAGCAGCTAATCCAATAATGTGAAAGTGTTTGGAAAAGAACTGAAAACCCACAGTCATTTTCAGCTTCAGGGAAAAAAACCTGGCAACAGCATCTTTGACTAAATTAGCTTAACAACAAACGCTTAAACTACATTCCAGTTGCTACCATATAACATACCTGGTAATGCATTAATATATGCATGATGTAATCATATATTTCTCCAGCAAGTCGGTTTTCTGGTCTCCAGGGAATAATAACAAACTGAATTCCTAGTAAGGGCACCAGGATTAAAGTAGCTCTAACAGCTTTCATATACATGTTGGATTCAGCACGGTGGGTATCTCTCAGCTTTGTCACCAAAACTCGGACAATGTTAAGCAAAAAGAAAAAATTGACCTGCAAAGGCAAAACCATTGTGGGTGAAAGCATTCAAATTAAACAGACATCCAAAATAAAAATACAGAGCACATAAACAGCAGTAAAATTATCTTTACTGTATCTCATAATTAGCAGCTCCTGGGGAGTCATACCTTGGAAGGTACCTTGAAAAGATAAATGTACAAGAAACAATATGTTAAGCAGCTCTACATGCTTAGGAAGCCTGCACGGATGCTTCAGGCAGGCAGGGATCTGTTCTAGGAAGCACCGGATGCTTTGACACTGGTGTGGGCAAATTTAGGATTTCCAGGGAACACTTAATCTCACTTTTATTTCTAAAGTTTAAATGGGGGGGATGAATTGCCCTCTTGAGAAGTAACCAGTCTGATGGTTACTGAGCTATCTTGCCACATGAGACAAACCCCAGCATGTCCCTGGGCACATGGGACCTATGGGAGCACTAAATTTCCCTAAGGAATATTCTCCTTGGCCAATACCTCAGGTTTGTGAAGCCAGCAGGGCAGTAAGGCTGCTCTTGAGGAAAACCTAGGCTATCCCTTGCCTCCACCAGACTACAGCGACCCCATGGTACTCTACCCAGAGGTAAAAGAAAGCACTTGCTGTCTCAGGGCTGAAATACCAGACATTTCAGAAAATTTTGCCCCTGACTGTTACAGTCAGTGGTTCCAAGCAGCTCAGCATCTTATCTCCTCAGTTATTTCTGAAAATCTGATCTTGGCATAGAGAAACCTGCCCTTGATCTCCGGCTTCACAGAGAGCTCCTTGCAGGATGCACTGAGAGCCTGCAGGAGCAGGGAGAGCAAACCCAAGCTGATAATGAGCCCAGTGGTTATCCTGTGGACATCACAGACTTCTCCCTCTCCAGTGTACCCAGATCACTCTTTTCTACCCTGCTACAGTAAAATCAGACACCTATGCTTTGGAACTTTATTAGACATTTTTTTGGGGGTGATTTTTTAAAAATAAGTATGGAAGTTGTATAATTTACGTAGCTCAAATTCCATAGATAAAACTTTAAACTTTAATAGCTCAAATTCCATAGCTAGATGAGAAATCTCAGTTGATTCTTTCAGAACAATGAATCAGTCAGCTTTGGCAAAGCATGTCATCACTTCTTAACTACACTGAGAGACCTTTCAACTGTTTTACATTTGTTCTCTACTGGAAAAAAGGAATAATAAATTACTTCTGAGGTCCCATTCAGCATTAAATCTAAACCTTATTCTTCATCCTATTCTGACTTCACTCACTCTTTTAACCTTCACTTTTAGCATTTCTGGAAGTAACAAAAAAAAGTGGAAAAAAGACTTTACAAAGGTAAAAACCTTCAGCTCTTCTGAGTCAGTCTGTCACTATGGGATTTTTGTAGCAAATCAAGCAGGACATTCCGTAGACATTGACAACTTCACAAGAAAAATAAGACTGAAAATGGTGTAAGCACAAGCCAGAAAATACAATGCCTTATTTTGAAAACAGCTAAAGATTGTTGGTTTTTTTCCCATAGAAATCCAGTCCCCTCTTTTTCCGTTGTGGCAAAGATGTACAGACTTGGATCATGATGATAAAAAAAAAGGTTGAATGGCCTCTTCTACATGTCAATTTGCATTGCAAGAGCAGAAGCAATCAATATCAAACCAATAAACCCAAAATAGATGTGGTTCTATGGGACGAACAGGTGAACTACATGACAAGGAAGGATGGGCTCCTTCACATTGCTGATGTTCAAGACTGCTTCTCAGGAAAGGGCAGAAAGCTATTAGATGGCAAGTTGTTTCTTTATTCAACATACATCCATGCAGTGTTTGTAAGCATGAGGCAGCTCAAAACCTGAAAGTGCATCGTGGGTGACAAAACTTGGGGCTTGGGTTGAATAAAACCCTTTCTGCACCTTTCAGGAAGGTCATGACGAATAGCACCACTGGCATAACACATGTTGTATGTATGCACATTGCCAAGCTGAATTTTGAATGTTGTCCTCCTACTCAGACAGCCCAGTCCAGTCCCTTCCCTGGGACTTGTTTAGCTCCCTACCTTTGGACCATACCAGTTCAGTGACCAGTAAAACTCATGCTGAACAACCAGCCTATGCTCAGCTCACCCCAGCTAAAGCATAGCTAAATGCTTCATTGATGTCACATAAATGCAGTATATATTCATCATAAATAAGTTACACTGGGATAGAATGACTCTCCTGATTTTCTAAAGCAGTTACTGATTCTGTTTGCCTCCAGAGTCTGATTCTTTACTGGGAAGTCCCTTTACAGGACTTGTTTTTCTGAAGTATTGAGAACCTGTCCTTGTAACACTGAGTAGAGAAAATCTCTTGCTACGTCTGAGTTTTGACCAAAATAGTTAAAGTACAGAAACTTCTACTCTGTATAGCTTAGCAGCATTTTTAAAATAATTATTCAACAGTTAATAGCAAATAATATTCTTACCAATAAAGCTGCCATTACAGGTCCATGAACGATATAGAGCAAGTGCGTGTCAACACTCATCCAGCAGCTGGAAGGGAAATACAACATTAACATCTATTATTAACTTGAAGAAAATTTGCTACACAGTTAAATAATGCTAAGTTCCTTCAAAAACAGATATGATACTCACTTATCATTGAAGTATCTGGCTCTTGCAACAGCATGAATGGATGCTGGCACTATAGGGAACCCTGAAATGATTAAAATTATAGATCAGTCTTGGTATTTGTTTAACTTGAATTTCACATATCTCACACACTAATAAGCCTCTTGTCTACAAAACACATGGATGTGAAATCACAGCTTTCAGGAAAGCTGTGGTCTACAGCACTCAGGTCCTGGCATTACCTCAAGAATGAGACAAAAAGGGATTAATGTTCAAGGCAGGCCAAAAGGAGAAGCAGAGCCCACAGACCATACTCTTCTGGGGCATCTCAAACCTGCTGCCAGGCTGCCCTGTGCTGCTGTGGCTTGTGCAGGGAAGTGTGTGAGCAGGCAGTGTGGGAAGGATGCAGGGATCATTCTGTTCTCAGAGGAGAATTCCCTCGGGAAATCAGGGACGCTTGTTAAAACCATGTAAATAATTATTAAGCAAGAAAGAGACGTATGCGTGCCAGGTTATGGAGCAATAAATAACAGAGCAAAGAGGTTTTCTTTTGGAGCCAATGGTACAAGAAAATGTTTGAAGCCAGAAGGTTTTTGGTGGACGGGGATTTGTAAAAACTTCTGTGGGTTCCCAGCCCCTGTGCAGCCAAGACCACCCCATGTAGCTTTATCTCAGTAGGAAGACAAGCTATGGATACCAAAAATCCACATAAATACTGTGGATACCATAAATCCTGACTTATTTGTGACACCTTAGGTGAGGCCACTTCTCTGACAGGGAGATGACAGGAGCAAATTTGCACTGGCTTGGGAACATGCCATGTGCAACAAAATGGAAAGCTCAAGTTCTTATTTCTACTCTGACATTGACAGTGACAGTCTGGTCCACTCCTGTCCATCTTCCTTCACCTTGTATGTCATATTCCTCTCCCATAGACTAAGAAACTGGAACTGAGGAGCCAGCACAATAATGCTGACTCTAGTTTGTACAACCACGCACATACAGACAGTTGGCAAGTGGGGAGATGATGTACTGCCTTGTCTGTCCTTTGAAGAGAGCTTGGAGTACACCTTTGGTGTTACTGCTGCCTGATCCCTGAAAAACTATGGACATTTCTACTGACATTTTATAATCATAAATGGAAATGTGTAAGAATATCCTGCTGATATCATGATTAGTCAGAGAGGGAAGAACATGGCTCCATGTTTCTTCAGGTGTTAGTGATTTCCTAAACAATTTTAGAAGAGTCAGAGAATCCTTAACTATATTGTGGAGAGTGAGAATAAGGTCAAAAAACTATGTAAATAGGCTGTTCTGATGTCTCCAGGTACCTTTAAGTAATAGCTACTTATTCTACTGCCAGAAAAAAAGTTCTTATTGCAATTTACCTTGGGAGGGCAACACAGCTGTGGGAGAACAAACTGGATTGCCTTTTCCTAGACACTGATTAGTTGGCCTCAGGCTGCAAAATGCCTTCTTTTGAGTGATGATGCACAGTAAAACAACAAAAAGCTCAGAATAAAAAGAAGGGAGCTTCCATCCTCAGGGTGAGTTTATGGGACTGACAGCCTGAGAAAAATGTTCTGATTGGGAAATGGAGCAGGTCTGGGCCAGTTTTGTTGACAGGCAGAAATGCAACTTTTAAGGGGCCTTTCTGTAACAGCAAAAATTCTTCAGCTGAAAAGTCTGGCCTGCAGTATTGCAAGTAGAAGCCACATGATGCAAAGAGACTTTTCTTCTTCTGCTAAAAGCATTAACCTAGGATATTTGGCTCAACAAACTCAGAATACTAAGAATACAATGCAAAGTCTTCATTAGTCGGTTACAGGGTAAGAAGCTTATGACTCTCTACAGCTCAGATTTCCAGCTGCAGGCTGGATGGGCTCTTGTAGAGCTAGATGTTGCTCTTCTCTTTAAAGGGCCAAAAGGCAGAGAGTTATTGAGAAGTGAAGCACCAAGGCCTGTGGGATTGTGGTAACAGGTATCACTGCAGAGTCCTACCAACACATGGGGATCATGTGACTGATATAGAGAAGGTGTTATCCCAACCACCCCAGGAAAAGACACGACATATCCCTTTAGGTCACTCCAGGTCCTTTACAGTAAGAACTGGCAATTATGTCAATATTTCTGCAACAATTTGGAAGGCACTCAGTTTTAGCACTGTCCAAATAAATTACTCCCTTTTCACTTTTATATGGGTGAAGCTGCCTGAAGCATCCAGACAGAATAGACTGTAGCTGGATGCACACAGTTGGTACTGTTTTCTTTCCCTGCGTAATGGTGATTTCCTGACCCAGTGAAAAAGAAAAAATGAGAAACAGCATCTCCAGTGGCAGTTCCTAGAGAAGGGTCAACTGACAGCAACAGCCTTGAAATACAACTGTCCAGGTCAGGTTCTAATTTGATCACCTCAAACTTTTTGTAGAAGTTTTTGTATTTGCTCAGATTTTTACTTTTCTTATAAAGCTATTTTATAAATGTCATTAGTGAGTTTTCCAAATGAACTATATTTTCTTGCATAGGGATTAGCAACAGCAATGAGTAATGAGTAACTTCATCTTGTGTTGTACATTTGCTTTGATCTCTTGAACTGCAATTCAGAGCACAGCCTGCTCTGGTTGCTCTATATTTCTCTTTGGAGGAACATATCTCTCTCCATTGATTAACATAGCTCGATGTTTAAAGTTAGACTGTGTTACTACTGCCTCTGGAATCAGTAGAATTACACTGACTCATGCAAACTTAAGGGATGGCTAGATAGTCCTAATGAGATAATTTTGTTATTAATACTCTCTACTTTAGTTAGGAAATGCTAATCATCAGCTTTTTTTGTGGAAATATTCATCTAGTTTCAGAAAAAAGGCTGCAGACATCATCATCAAGAGTTGTGTTCATTTTTATTAACCTTTTCCTTCTCAAGGTATCAGCATGCTGTTACCACAGCCACCATCCTCTTTATGTTTTGGGCAATGCTGCAGATACTAATGAGTATCTTATCAGGTAACTTCACTGAATTACCCACCGTGCTGCTAGTGTCATTCTCAGCACTATTACAACTAGCTTGTAAGCTTTCTCTGCAGGCTAGATGTCACAGTTGCATTAAATTGTATTGCCCAAATTGAATGTCACCAGAAAAAAAATATGTTTATGACTATATTTCTCTTGCATAACTGGATATATTTTGGTAAGCCTTATTCTGCAAGATATGAAAATAGAAAAAGCTTTGTCTGGAAGGAAATGTTTAAACTGACTCTTCACACATGATTGCCATTTCAGAGCCCTATGAGACCTTTTATATTCAAACATTCTGAACTCTGAAAATTTTATGATAGAACAGCTTCTTGCTCCAAGAGGACTCAGCTATTTGGATTGACAAAGTCCAGAAACCTTTACATGATTTACGGAAGATTGCCTTCATTTAAGAGCTGATACTGTTCCTCATACTTTTAATTCCAAGAGCATGACTGATCCCTCACTTCCCAGAAAAGATGCCATTCTCACAAGAAAAAAAGAGTGGATGTTGGCATTCTCATAAAACGAAAAAACAAACAAACAAACCAACCCTCCCAAAAAACTCCACCAACAAAAAACCCCCCAAAAACCCACAAAAAAACCCAAAACAAATTCCTACATGCTTTGAAACTGTTATCTGGCATTACCATCCATATAAACTAGAAAATCATGCTACTTTTCTAGGTGTTTAATGTAGGTTTCCAGAAAGCACTAAACCTTATACCATAAGAGGAAAGTAATTTACCAGACTTTTAAATGAAAACCCAAATATGGGCTGAAAAACTTTCCATTTTGCCATTACTGCCTATTTAGGACCCAATATTGGATGCCTGCCTAGCAGCTGAAGACTGCGTTTTAAATTTCTTCACAAGATTTAGAACTGGGTCATTTTCCTCCGATCTAATTATCTGATTATATATATATATAAAATTATCAATGAAATTTAATATAAAAATTCCTAATTTTTATCTCTTTATGCTGTAAATGAAATAATGTTGAAAAAGTATAACATCTCCAAAGAGGATGTAAAACATAGAGTAAATTGTATCTGTTTCAGACTGGGGTTGCATGAACATTCCTAAGTGCAACAGGACAGTGGATAAAGGTTCATCATTTACTTCTTTGCTGAACCAGTGATTTCAAGATACGGGAACTGGCTTACCAGAAACTGGAATGAGACCAGAAAGTGATGGTTCCCAAATTGGGAAAAAACCCTTGATATTGATTTTCTGTCAACACTGATGTGGACTGGATTTATAACAGTGATTTAACTGTGAAAGAGACTCCCTTGTAATATACTGGTTGTATTTATGTGGCCTTTTATTGGACCAGACAGTCCAAAGGATAAATATCTGCTGCTGCTACCAATTAAAAGACAAGGGATCCCTTAACAAAAACATAAGAAATCTGCATATTTAGAGATGAAGAACCAGAACTGTTCGTGGTTCCTTGGGCAATATGCATGTGAGTAGCTGTAGTTTGCATCCACAATGTGTATTCTCAAAGAATATCATGGAGATTTACTTATTGATACCTGTATGTTTCTCTCAAATGCTTTAGAGTTCATTGCTGTTGGATGAAAACAGCCCTGATAGCAGAGTCATTACCTACTCAGTAGGTAAGATAGAATCTTTTCCTTTAAAAAAACATATACCAAAATATATCTGATACTGGGTTTACTTCCAGGGAAATTCTGGTTCCCCTTTTTGCATGCTGTGTTTTTTTGCTTTGTGAGACATAGATACTGATCTTTCCTCTTCGTCATTCCAGAAAAAATATACTTTATAGGGAATGTCACACATTCATGTTTTTGCATATATGACAAAAATAGAGAGCTTCTGTTCAGAAAAGAGATATGCTTGAACAGAAATATATTTCTCTGCCAAAGCTTTTCTTAACAGAACTTAAGCATCTCTTTCTGGAAATCCCAAGATGCAGCAAATACTGATACTGAGTAGGAGATACTGACTCCTGCCGTTTTTTGTAAGTCTCTAAGCCCATCCAAATAAATGCACTGAAATTTAGGACCCAAAAACTCAATCTTAAGGTATGATCCAGTGATATAAAGACAACAATTCAGGTATATCAGTGCTAGAAGAATTCAAACATCTGAAAGAATTGCTACAAACGATAACATACGTACCCCAGCCCAAGAGGTAATACCAGTGCAAGCGCTGCTCTTCAGCAAACACTGCCACTACGATCAGCGTGTGAAGATAAATGCCTTCACAGAGCATCCAGAAGTAGTTGCACCCCAGCATGTACTGATGAAAGAATTGCAGCACTTTGCAGCTTACCTGTTAGACAAATGAAAGTCAAACACTTGACCAGCATTTTGTATTTAGGGAGGCAAAGACGAATGTTACTGCTACGCTCTAGGAAAGCAAAGAGGTTTGTTCAGCACCTATCAGTGAGAGTGATTTTAAATTTTTATAAATGAGATGAACTGAACAGATAGTCCTCACAAAACAGAAAAAAATTATCGTAACAGCATTACAAAAGTACCACATAACAAAAAAAATTCCCCTCAAAAGTCAGTAATCTGATATTTTTTAGAACTGAAATAAGCAACTTGTTCTACATATAAAAGGAAGGCTGTGAAGAAGCCAGCAACAGAGTTCCAGTTTGAGTGATTTCTTTTTCTTTTGATAAAAAGTTTCAGAGGTCTATTCAGGTATCTGTTTAAGTCAGATAAACAGCACCCATCTCTCAGCTCAGTCTTTTGGGAAGGGCAGATGCTGTTGTGGAGATTTTCTGGGTAGGGTACCAGGGGTACTGTCTTTGCCTCTTTGCGAGAAGACAGCTTTGTTTTATTTTGATGAAATAAGAAATTGACACGTGGAGCTAAATGGAGCTGGTGAAGTGGTTCCCATGTGTGGTTCAGACAAGGTTGCAGACAGAGATGTTGACAAGAGACTGTGGCTTCAAGATGCTGGGAAGCAGTGGGCAGATGGTAGAGAGAAGCATGTCATGTCCACTACCAGAGTGATAGCTTGTGCTCCTATTCTGAAAGGATCTCATGTCCCTTCACTTCCTTGGAGAGGTCAGCGGGGTCCTCTACCTGGACTTCCTTGCCATCAGCACCCAGGAGGGACAGGAGAAGTGGGTGGGTGTTGCTGTGCTGGTAGAGACCTGCTGCTCCTGAGGAACACCACATGCTAGTTGGAAATTTGAGGTCTGAGCAGTGATGGACTGTATGGGATGTTGTTGGGATTTACCTATCTCTTTAAAGAGATATTTTGGCAGCTCTGTGAGTAGAGGACAAAACCCAAAATGTCCTCTGGACTGCCCCTCTGGACCAGAAAAGCTTGTTAGCCATCCAGTGCACCATCTTCCATTGCTTAAAAACATTCCCAATTGATCAAACATGTGCATTTAGTTCTGTTTCAATATTTGCAGTGCATCTTCATGCTCATTAAAATATCAGTTTATTGATAGGTTAATATGTAGGATTCTGACAGGATTAGCTTGAAGGAATGATTTTTATTTTCTGGTGATTCAGTATTTCTGCTTATCACACAGGACAGAACAGAATGTCACGTCTGCCCATACTGGGCCTGAACAGTTCTTAAAAGTATGTACAAAAAGGATTGCATACCCAATCCAATCCAACCAATCAACAACCACCACCAAAAAAAAAAAAAAAAAGTATTTTCTCCTTTTTCTGTGGGCAAAAGTATTGATTAAGGTTTTTAAATCAGTCTTGGACTATTTTCCATAGGTCTGTGTCAATATGTTTCCAGTTCTGTTCCCTCACCCATACTCAATGCACCTCCCAGCTGGTGGTTGACCTTTCTCCCTTCTCTCCTTATTGATCACCCACCCCTACAAGGGCTGCCTTGAATGACAGGCACTTCCCAAAGACCGTACACACATTCAGGTGGCACCATCTCTGGCACCAGCCAGACACCCTGGCCTCTAAAAACTTTCAGGAAACTTTCTGAGCCGTCACTGAGCCAGCAGTTTTCTGTGTCCCAGGTTTGGGCTGGGACAGCACCATGTGCCCCTGTGAGGGTCTCCAGGAAGGAGCTGCGGGTCATGGGGTCCATCTGTGAGCTCAAGGCATTGTTTCTCTGATGCCTTTAGTGAGAGTGACTCAGGCTGCCTGCATGTTGCATATTGGCTGGGCCTGCTCCTGCCAGTACCAAAGTTGTCCCAGCCCAATCACCAGGGCTCTAGGAATAGCCTCTCCTTCAGCTTGGCAGCTGGAGGGGAGCAGAGCACAGACGGTGGGTTCTGCAATAAAATGCATGGTACTTTCTCAAATTTGTCATTTTATCTTAATTCTTTCACCATTTCATATTGCCCAACTGAAAGCGAGATCACTGTGGAGTATCCTTGCTTCTCCTTGCCAGCTGTATGCACTGCTCACCAACTCCCTGAGCACAGAATGACTGAACATACCTTCCATTTGAACTAAGTCAGTCTTTGCTGGAACTTTAATCTCTAGCTCCAAGAAATGCACACGCAGAAAGTACACTCCCTGACAGCTACAGAGCTAAGCTTTATTTCCTTCATTTCCCAACATTTCTTTCTTTTCTGTATCCTCCATCTGAACTATCACTTGTGGCTTTAAAAATGAAATCCTTTACTTATTTTTTAGAGCCATGGACATGCAGACAACATATGACTCTTTTGAGGAGTTTAATCACTTCTCATGTAAAAAGTTACAGAAATAACGGTACCAGTGGCAAAGCAGGAAGGATTGGTGTGAATACTACTTTGATACATATCATATTAACTTGAGAATTTATCGGAAAAATTAGTATAAGGAGTTTAAGCACAACACTGCATTGAGATGAATTATGTTAAATTCATACTAATCAAAGGGCAACAAAAATCAGTCTTTACTTTGGATGACCTAAAAATTGCAGCATGTTTCATCTATGGCAAAGTGATGCAGTGGAAATACTTTCCTACAATAAAGAAACTTTTTCTTAGGTCAGAACATGTAAGAGAGACGAACCTGTTACTGATGAGAACTGAATTGGTACAAATAAGACATGACAAAGGTAACCAGTATCTTGGTGTACATTAGTTTTAACTGAGAAAATAAAGTAAATAGTAAGATTCATATTATTCTGTTTATGTTTATTCTTCCAGAAACAAGTAAAATAAAACTGCAAGATGACACAGAAGCAAATCTTCCACCAGTTCGATGCTTGATAACTGACTGATTTCTTTACTATAATTTATAAATGTTTACTGTAATCTATAAATACTTGTATCTATAATCTATAAAGACTGATATCTTTACTATAAGGGTGGCGAGGTACTGAAACAGGTTGCCCAAAGAGGCTGTAGACAACACTGCCCTGCACACGTTGGTGGCTATGTAGCAAGGGAAAGTGTGAAAAAATTATCAGGAAAGCCCTCAAACCCAGGTAGCCACCTAAGAAAGCAGTTCTTTTGTGGCTCTGGAATGATGTCCAAAAATGAACTCTTTTTTGGTGAGAAACTCACCCTGCAAGCAAAGAGGCTGCCCCCTGCTACTTGTTCTCACTGCACTGATGTACATAGAAACTGAGAAAGATTCCTTAGTTATCTGCAGGACAGCACCCAAGAAAAAAAATTCCTTTATTGCTAGTTCTTCCTCATGAAAGCAACCTGCAATGACCTTAAATTCTGGCTAACTCAGGGTCAAAAAGAGTTAATAGGAATACAGTCAGTCATATTCTCCTCACTTGCAAATCTTGCTATGAGTCATGTAACTCCTGCAAAAGCCTCAGCTGTGGTATGCAATGAAAGCACCTCAAAAGGATGCTGGAACATTTCCCAGAGAAGAAAGAAAACAATTTATTCTCCTTTTACCAGGAGGAGCTACAAATGCTGTCTATGATGTTTTGCAGGATATACTGGCATGTTATAAACACTATTAATGTTCCAGACCTGTCAAAGGAATCCCAAAAGTCCATCTGCCTATACAGGACCCTTGAATTACACACTAATGTACTTGGCATGTTGCTCTCCTCAGCTAATCCAGCACCCCCTCATCGCATGTGCTTTTCATTTCTCTGTTAAGGCTCTCCTTGGTTATTGGTTTATAGCTTATGGACAGAAAACTGCACTGTTAACTATCATCACTACCCATTAGGGCAAATCAAGACAAAACTCTCAGACTACATAAAACCCAGAATACTAACTTCAACAATAATAACAAAATGCAATATAAAATAAACTGCTAATTGTTTTTGAGCAGGTCATCCCAGTAATTCAGTCAAAGTATGACTCAGTTTTGGCATGGTAAAGCCATACAGATTCCTGTGAGTCCTCATTCCTTTTCTTGTTGAAGGGACTCAGGTTGTCAAGTTGGGAGTTCTGCGTTTTACATCAGTCCTTGTCACCCAAGAGAGCCTCCTTTATGGAAAGTGAGGGTGGGATAGCCCATCACTGTGCATAACAAAACCTCTTTTCTCAAATGCCCCTGGCTGACATTTCAAATAAATTGATAAGAACAGGTCAACAAAGGTTATTGATTTTAAGCCAAGCCAGCTATATGGGCCATCACTACAGCTGTGTACTTCTTTGTTTAGAGGGAAATAAACATATTTGACCTCACTATTCTCTTCACCTCTGCGAAACCTCCCCAGTGTATAGCAGCAAAGAACCCTCCTTAAGGAGGCCTTACCACACAGGCCAGACATGACTTATTCAAATTCAGTTTGAAGGCAATACAGTATGTTCTCAAACATTCTAAACTTAGCATTTTAAAGGACTAACTTCAAGTCTGAATACTGCTCTGCCTTAAAAATTTGTTTGTGTTTTTTTTTTTTCTGTTAGAACACTATTCTATTAAAGCATTCTTAAATTCCAAGTATCCACATGTTGCACAAATAAGCAATAAAAGGACTTCCCAAAGCAAGACAATACTAAGTATTGTAGCTGTAAATCACTGGCTATCAGAAGTCATACCATTATACAATGTATCTGCAATAAGTCATCCATTAAACTGTGGTCCAGTCAGAAACCTGGCATACTGGGGCTTGGAAGATTAATGTTTTAATATACTTTTAAACCATTTACGGAACAAAATGTACACAGTTGCTCAGAGGGATGCTAGGTTTTGTGTTACAAGAAAGCAAAATACAAAATTAAACAGGAGATATTCTTAACAGCATGTGTCCACGTCTATGCTATAGGAAGGCAGCCAGCCCAGAATTACACATTCCGGACAGGAATTAATATGGTGACATCTGCACATACTTGAGTCCTGGCTGCTGTAGTGATAGCTACCCCTGGGCTGCAGCTTCAAACTCTGCAGGGCCAAGCTCCAGAGGGGTTCCCGTGGCACATATGGCTTTGTCTTAATGTACAGTGGCCTCTGGCTTCTTGCCTGAAGGCTGCACCACGGCAAGTGTCATGCAGGGTACAAGACAAAGCAAAACACAGCCTTGTCATGCAGGATGGGTTTTATCAGCTTGGTTTCTGAGCTGGGGTTGCTGCAGGGACGCAGCTTTTCAGGGAGGTATTGTAAGTATGAGCCTGACTGATGGAGGAGAGCACAGGCCATCAGAGTGGGAGAGAAAACAAGGACAGTCAGGATAGCCTAAAAAATAGTACAGAAATAGTGCAACCTGCTATTCATTTGGACAGGATCTGCTGCCACCTTCTCCCAGTGGTGGGAGGTAATCCCTGATGAAAAAGGGTAAGAGCTGCAACTATTCCAGGCACCTTTCCTCCACCATCACACCTGAGCAAGAGCCACCAAGCACAGGAGGGTAAGACAAGGCAGAGACTACTCTGATGTGTATGCAGGCATAGCTGAGCTCTGGGCATCATTCCCTGAACCGGGTTGGTTTAAGCCTAGGTAACAGCCAACTGTACTTACCCTGTGTTTGAGGTGTAACCTGCCAAAGCATTTCCCAGGTACCAGGTAGATATATAGCTTAGATGACATGCCTGTATATACTCCATGATTCAGTTAAATGCTCGAAGAGTTTTCTAATGATATGATTGGTATTTGTGATACTAAATATAGACACCCAATCTGTCTCTCCTGTAATCAAAAAGTTAACGTATCAATAGAAATGATGGATATCACGGTAAAAATTGCCTCATCCTAAAGGATATATCTGAAATAAGTCAGCTGGATAGTCCCTGGATGTGTCTTTGTCTGTCTTTAGCATGGGACGACTAGGTCAGCTGTATGTATTTACAAAACTGATGTCCAAATGTAAGACATGCCTGACCTTAAATGCTTATGAGTGTTTTAATGTTCTAGATGCGCTCAGACTCTGCTCCAATGTCCACTCTGAGGAGACCTGGTACAAGGGGCAACCCCCAACCCTCTGAAGGATGTTGGGCCAAGGGCACACCAGAAAATTTGGTAGACAGTGAGTTGGGTGTATGCAACTATAAGACATTCAAAGGTGAAATGGTGAGGAAAGGAGCTCAATCATCCAAAGAACTGGCTTATTTTGGGCTCCTAGTTCATTCTGCCACATAAAGCTAAAGGCCATGCACACAAGTTGCCCAAACCTCCTGCTTTTTGCCTCCTGCTGAAAGTCATTAGTGTTTCTTCTTGCTTACTCTTACTCCATGTGCTTGGCTGTCATCTGTAAAGACACTTTGATGCCCTTTAATTTATTTCTCTTCTGCCTCAGGCTACTTCGGTTTCATCTTAAATATCTTCAGGAGACACAGGGTGCCAGGGTTGTGGCTAAAAACGGGCAATACTGCTGGTCTGCACAGCAGTCACTGAAGGCCAATGAAATAACATGGGTGGTATTAATTTCATCTAACCTGGAAGCCTGACTTCATGGTATAGATGTGCAGGATGAAGTAGTCCCTGTAGAGGAATGAGCACTCTTCATTTATTTGAGCTGACCTCTTTTAGCCATCTGCATTAGAGTGAGGAGAATGGTCTTGGATTGAGACACAGCTGCCTGTACTGGCAGCACTGCCATTTAATCAGATGAATTCCAGTAGATTTTCCTCACTGGAAAATTTCCAATTTCCATTTTTCCAGTGAAGAAAATTGGAAACATTCTGGTACTGTCCCTCTGAGGGGAATTCCTTTTGGGAGAGTCCATCTTTTGAAGGATTTTGAAAAATCTACTTATTGGGCAATTCCAACTCGAATTTCTCACATCTTAGGTACACTCTTTTAAAGGCATAGGGTAAGGAAACTTGGAGAGGAACTCCCAGTTTGATTTGAATTATCTTAAATTAGTAGTTGCTCCTACATCAGCTAGATTTCTAGACATAATTGCCTCATATTCCCAGACAAATATCAAAACTTAAGGTCTTAAATGTTCTGTTCATTAGGGAGGCCTTGTATACAACAGGAGTTCATTAGGGGATGCTATGTGCATACAGTGTACCACAGAAGCCATCAAAAAGGCAACTGTTAGCATTTGCACTTGTTGATCTGACATTTAAGAAGAGGCTACTTGACATTTTTCTATGCCTGTGTTTTTAGGAGCTAAAGACATATCATCTATTTACCTTTCAGTCTCTCAGATGCACTGGAGACAGGGCAATTGACAGAAACTTATGGTCTCTCAAGTCCTATCCCGCATTTTAAGTCATCTTCACTTTGTCATTTCTCCCATCTCTTGAGGAAAACCAAAGGGAAAAATTATAAAAAGCCTTAGTAAGGGGTGGAGAAATCAGTGTCAGATTCAGGTCAAACACAGTTCCACACTGTGGAAGACTGACAGTCTTTTAGAGGCTCCTATAGCTCAGATTGGACGATAAAGTAAGTACACCTTTCTTGACTAGCAGTTCTGGAGGCATGTCATGAATTTCAGCAAATATGGATTTAATTCACTCATTTTGCATACACCGAGTGTGTGCTTTGCTTCAACAACTTCAACACCAGTGGTTGCAAATGGCCACTGTGACTAAACAAGAGAACTACAGCTGATGACAGCAAGAACTGGGATGCTGAGGTTCTGCTGATTTTGGAAACAGCTGTCCTGGGAGTGCTCACTTTTCCCTGTCACAATGGCAGAGTTTCAGGGTCCAGAGATGGTGCAGGCACATAATGATTAGGCAGAATGACAGGTTAAATCTGACTTCTCACAGAGACATTTCAATCTGCAGTTTGGACTTGTGCTGGGTATCCGGTTGCAGGTTGTACCTGAGCAGAAAAGATGCAGACAGAAAACCTGGGAACAAGACCCAGGACCTGATGCTTCTGGACAACAATGCATTTTTTCATGACAAAGTCCTTTCTGGAACCGCATTTCTGGAGCAAACAGCTCTCTGGCTCCTAAGAGGCTGCATGTAGGGATCACACTGCCAAAATACCATCCACAGGATCTGATAGAGCCTGGGTTATTTCGACATGAAATACCTTGGGACCAGGCTACATGAAAGCTATCATCCCTCTCTTTGTGATGCTGCAATAGTTTTGAAGAAATCTGTGCTTTCTAATAGATACATCTTTAAAAGAAGAGCAAGCAACTGAAATGTAGGCAGAATAATTCCTGAGGAAAGTAAGGTGGTGAAAACTGTCCCAAAATAAATACTTATTCTTTGACTCTTAAGCCTCTTCTTCCCCTTTCTGACCGCAGATGTTAATTTTACGGTGACTTTTCATTGAGAAAGTAACCATAAGGTTGTTGAGAGAGCTCAGATCTCTCTCAGAGATGGCTACTGACTTCTTGGCATCCCAGATTTAGTTGCTCTGCATAAACAACAAATGCTCTTCACAGAAGTGTAATTTACAAATGCTGTGAATGTCCTTTAATCATCCCTACTTCATATTCTGGGCATGGCACACAGTGCCAGATCAGTGAACAGGATGCCACCAGGATTACATGGTCCTTTGTTTCCTTCATTACTCTGAGAATTTTGAGAATATAAACAAAAATATTAAAACCTTGGGAAAAATGATGGGAATTACTGCTCTGTTTCATGCCATTTAGACACTGAAAGATCTGTCTTAAAATGAATGCAGATATTCTTTCAGCCTGAAAATTTGTGAGAATTCTTTGAATATGGCTGGTTCTGAATTCACAACATGCCTTAGTCTGCATTAATCTTGCTAAACACTGTGGAAGGGGGAATACTTCATCTTTCCGAGGATGGAGGAAGAGATTCTGATTTACATCTCTATTACTACAGTGTTAACCAGTGCAACCCAGTGATTTCAGTGAGGCTGAAACTGGTGCAGCTCCTGCCACAACAGTCCTGGCACTGGCCATGAGCTTACTGCTGGCAAAAACTTCATTTGTAAATGATTCACCAGCATAAACCAAACTCATACTCTTAAAGGTGAACACACGTTAACTGAAGTCACAATCATTCCGTGCTCCAAGGAAAGTCACCCTGCTCACATGCACAGGACACTGTCAGTGATCCCATGCCAGCTGTGCCTGGGTGCCAGAGCTGGAGAGCAGGATATCCTGTCCCTGTGCATCCTGCACAGTACTGCTCCATCTTCATTGTTGCTGTAGCTTAGCAGGGCTGAACAGGACTGGTGAGTGAGAGTCTCCACAGAAAACACTGTTAGGCAAAGAATTATACCCTGAGAAGTGCAATTCTGCTGACACCAGAGAAATGTAATGACATCAGGAGCAACTGTCCTCTCCAGTTTGGTTTTGTGGATGAGGATATAGGCAGATAGAGCAGGAATTTGCTTTCCCTGTCACCTCCTGCAGTCACCCCTCCACAGACACATGCACATCAGGAACCATGCTTGCTTGCATTTGCACCACTCAGGCTCAACCGTCACAGCTATAAACTTCAGAAAGGTAATATGGTGTTTTGTAGTCCAATTCAGAAATACTCCTTAGCAAGGACAACTTCCCTCTAATCCTGAGGATTAGTGCCAAACCTTCCTTTTCTCACTCTCGTTTTACTAATTTCCGAAACTGCCAGTGGCATCATCCTTTTTGTGTTTGAAAACAACACAAATTAAATGGATCTTAGAAGGATGTCGTGACTACACTATTTCCTCTTTCAAACAATAGTTTGTGACTCTTCTGCCCAGGCAGAGCATTTGCTATGCCAGGAAGGAACATGTGCCAATCAAACACCCATTCTTCTTTTTTGCTTTACTGATGGAAGATGGTGATACCGTCACAGAGGAAATAGGAGACATGACCTTGTCTTCATGTACCTGCTCAGGCAATGGAAAACTAATGGGATTTATTTGAATATGTCAAAAATTATTCTGAAGCATCTGCAAAGTCTAAAACACAAGCTCAGTCCTTTGCTTGTAAATGATGAATTAAAGGATTTGGTTCACTTGCCCACAACAGGCACTTTTGCTCCCTACTTTACTCTGTAGCTGAACAAAATGTGCAAGAATTTCACCACTGAACATGGTGTGGTGAGACATAAATGTGGTGGAAAACCCTTGATTTCAACAGGGCTTAGCATGGATGTAACTGGAGACTAACTTTGTCCCTCTTTGATTTACATGAAGGCAAGCAATACATTTTATTCTTTCCAGGCCAAACCTGCTGAGCAAGTTTGTCCCAGTGAAGTCAATGCAGAAATATAATCTGCAAAATCACAAAATTTGCACAACTTGTAAACTCACGAATACACACTGGGCCTGGTCTTACCAAGCCTCATTCCTATACCAGAGGAATGAGAAGGGCAATAGTTTGAACAGACAGATGAAGGGCTCCTAGGCAAGATTATGACAGCTTTCACCGAAATTCTGACCCTCTGCTAGAGCAGAAGATACACTAGAAAACTAAGGAGACGTGGCAGCTAAACACTGGTCACTAATACTCTGTGAAGCTGAAGTGCGGTCTAGAAAAGCTTTGTGTCATCTCTTTGTGGCTAAACTGGCTGCAGTTTAGTAATCTAGTGGAAGCAGGACAGAGGAACAGATGGACTTAGACAAAAGACTAAGGAGATGCTTTACGAGTGACAGGAAATCTCTGGAAATAGTTACATTAGTAAACAATCAAATTATTTAACAAAAAGGCACCTCCTCAAGCTCTGCTCCAAGTATAATACATGAAACAATTCAGAGGATTGAAGCACCCTTTTCTTTTGTGGAACTCCACCTTTGTTGTTTCCAGTGGGGGCTGCACTACGGGGACTCCTGGGACAAACTAAAGGAAACATAAGACACATGGGACAACAGTTTTTCCATTTACCTTCACTGATATCAGCTATTAGCATCTCATTTGCAAAAAAATATATTTTAACCCCCCCAGATTTTGCCAGGCTATATCAGAAGGAAGTGAAAGCAATAAGAGATGAGAAGGTAATATTTAGTAAAATACTGGTAAAAGTCCTGAAACTGATACCCTTCAAGAAATGCTGAAAATCCCCTTTGTTTTCTAGGCTTTCATTCCCCCTCTATCCCTTTGAGAACAAGGGAAGTCACCAGTATCAGAACACCACAAATCAGAGTAACTACCCTTTATATGCTCCTTATCTGCCCACACAGTTTTATTTCTACTGTTTTGTTGTCACTGTGATAGGAAGGAAAACTTAATACACATGGGCAGTCACAGTTTTCACTTGAATTTGTCAATGGCAATATTACTTCTAGTGTTCTAGTGTCCATGGGGATGCTAGATTTTTTAATATTGCTACTACCATGGCCTTGCTTTCAAGACTTTAATGTTAGTGGACAGGAGTATTTGTGTTCTCATCCTCACTTTCTCTTGGTCTAACTAATAATGCTGAGTAGGAAGAAGACGAAGTGGTGTCTCCTGAAGGCTTGCTTCCTCCAGGACATGGGTTTCGGGCTGTATAGATAGCCAAGTGCCCTTTGTCATCCCACCTCATGGCCACAGCAATAGAAATTTTAGTGAAATGGTTGTGAAGGGCACAGAGACACAAAGTGCATGCTGCACTATTGGTTAGACTAGTAAACTAGCTCAGGGTATTTAAAACATATCTACATCTACACAAGGAGGCAAGAACAGGCTTCAGCCTCTCACACCCCACGTCCAAGAGTTGAGTTAGTTATAGGTGCCACAATGAGTAGGAAGAATCACGCTGCTCGTAAAAAAAACTGGAATTGCTTTAGATTCTTCCTTTAGGTTCTTCCTTAGCATCTCTGCTGCTGTACCCGTGTAAGAGGGTCTACAGATACATTAAGGTATAAAGAAGCTGTGTGGCAATGAGATGGGATTTGACAGTGAGACTGGAGAATACCTGAATGGATGATGTGTCCTTGCTCTCTGATATTCTATGGCCAAGCATGAGAGCCCACACAGGGCTCATAGGAGCTACCTGTGGAGAACTGGCCCTTGCTATGGCCTCTGTAAAACTGCAATTGAAATATAAACTTCACACCACACAATGTCAAGGGTGAAATCACCGCATAAAAGGTGAAGAGCCAAGAAAAGAACCTGCAGAAACAGGAGAACAAGTATCTCCACCAGAACAGGAAAGTGAAAAAAATATAGTAAGGTCTCTTAAAGCTTTTATGGAAGAGATTCAAATTACTGAGACATTACTGTTTTGTGATCAAAACTTACTCCCACATAAAAACATATTTATATTGGTGCCCATGGAGGTGATCAATTGCTCAATTTCTCATTAGAAGAGCTGTCCCTTCAGTCATTAGCTGTATCTTCCTTTACCTCTATCAGTCCTGAGTATTAAAATTACTAGTATTGTAGAATACAGAGAATGAAAAGTACAGATCTGATGTGTAAGACAATATCACTAGATTAGGCAGCAGGAGTTTTATTTATGTTTCTGCAGGTTTTAATGGATAACATAATGTGCTGTTCACAGATCACCCTTCTACTGTGGGTCAGTCTCATTTAAGAAGGTCATAGATGACAACTCTTTCTATAAAAGCTGCTCCAGTAATGGTGTAATTCGTGCAGTTCCTAGTTCAGATACAACATTCAAAAACAGCTCATACCAATTTTTTCAGTAAATGTAAACAAAGGTTCATACATGTTTCCTGATTATTTTTGTTTAAATATCCCTGAAACTTGTTCATTTCTCCTTTGTTTCTTGCATGGCCACCTGGGCTCACATCTTTCACTTCCGTCATTTCATATCCAGATAAACCCGACAGAAAGAGAGACAGAGGGAGAGAGAAAATTATATAACCAGTAAACACAAAGTAAAAAAACAAATTAAGATTATCAAAGACTTACCATTTTATGTAAGCAGAATGATCATCAAAGGATTTAACTCTGTGCAGTAAACTATATGGGAATAAGGATGCAGCATGGACTCTCCTGATGTAAATGATGTTTTGTATTGCCTCACATCTTTTCTGTCTGGATCACAGGGAGAATGTTGGTGTCTTGGTGTTAGGGAAGAATTTCCTCTCTTGCTCCTCCTGACTTTTCTCTTTGTTGTTTAACTGACCCTTCTTTCTTCTTTCAAAATTATATGGATTTGTTGATAGCCTCATAAATTATGTATCACTGAAAGTATTTTCCCATGGCATTGCATATTTAAAATCTATTGTGGAACTTTAGGAAGGAGAAAAAAATGCAGGAACTATTGGGGTGGAAACACATTTATTATTTTGCAGAATAAATACCACCAGCCTAGTCTCTGTATATGCCTGTTACATGAGTGATATCTGTGATTGTTTGAAATTTCTTCCACACACTTCAGTATTTCTGTATATACTGAAGGTGAGAGCCACACATGTGAATCTGTCAAGCTCAGAAGATGCACAGGTGGAAAGTGGATAAATGCAGCAAACTACTGGAAATCAGAAGCGGTAATCTTTAAATGGTCTTATTAAAACAGAGGGTGCAGTAGGAATAGAAATAACCCAGCCTATAAAGCCTTCATTTGTTCTGTTAATAGGCATAAAAGTATTATAGGAATTTTTATTTTTTAAAAACCTATTAATCATAAATCCTTTAAGTCTGCATATACTTATATGGAGATGTTATGTCACTTCATCACTGTTAAAAACTTGTTCCTGTCCATTTTCTTTTATGATGTTGCTAAAATGGCAGAATTCACTTTCTGACAATGTCGGGACACTTTGAATCTATTAACAAGGCACTTCACCTCTTTTTTTAATAATTTTTTAAGGAAGGTAAATCTAGAATGTGAGGCAAGAGTGTACCCTCATCCCATAATTGACAGAAGAACAAAAATGAGACACCACAGATCTTTTGGTCCCAAGTTTTGTACCTTGCCTCTAGATAGCATTTCACTGCAGAGTCAAAGACATGCAAATTTCGATTGGAAGAAAGCTCAGAATGAGAGTTTTGCTCATCAAAGCATCTGCTTAGCCAATAGGTGCAGCCAGGTTTGCTAACAAAGCTGTATTTGTTAATATCAGGGGAAGAACAGTGCTTGGGTGATTTCTGTGACAATATTCAGCACTAAGGGCTGCTCTTAATATTCTGACCATAGACCTGAAAGCTGACTGCATACATAAACCTCTGCACCACAGCCTCCAAAGGTAACCACTGATGTCACTTTTTACACTGTCTGTTGCCATAGCAACGGAGGTTGGGATTTTCATCAGGTGATGCTCAGTGGGCCCGTGACTGTTCTGTGGCTATGTGGCTCTACTGGAGCCTCTGAGAGTTTTGTCACTGACTTCACTGGCATCAATATTCCACTCCAAATAAAGATCTAGCCCAATGACATTAGATAGAGTTTTTAAATGAAATCTTAGAGCATAAGGCCTGTGGCCTCAACCCTTAGTTTGAAGCACTTCAGATAATCTACTTCTGTTATCAAAAAGTATCATTCTTAACCCCGACGTAAGGATTTTCCTTCAATTTAGGTGCCTGATATCATCTGCCAGCTTTTTATCTTCAAATATCAAGCATATTTTCATTGCATCTCTTGCACAGGCTACGTATGCATGATGCTATGCAATGAGCAGAAACAAAATGTGTGATTTTTAAATTATTTTTCTGCTCTTCTATTTTTTAAATCTCCATATGGTCCCTAAGACTGGTGATGTTTTCTTTAGGCTACATGTTTCCTGCTTCAAGTAGCTTACTTAACCAGAACACATTTGAGACACACACACATGATCAGATAGTATCTGGTGCTAATATTTAATTGCTTTCATGAAATTAGAAGAAGATAAATTATTGAATGATAATTGAACGAGCTTACTAGAAGACATGCTGATCAGTGTTGAAATGAAACTTGAGATTCCCATGTTTGCTCTAATTTCACATTGGCTGGGGCTGCTGTAAGGACAGTGAGCTCAACATGTTAGGGAGCAAGATCAGAGCTGGGTGACAGATCTGCCATACATATTTATCAGCTGGCATGTTTATCAGAGCGGCTGGCACAATTTGTATCACTGCCTAAGAGCAGGGAAGGAAACTAATGCTTTGATTTACCACCTCCCAAGGAAAAAAAAATGCAGCAAACAGATCTTTATGTATGTTATTTTGAAAAAAAGCCCTATGTCTCTCCATCCTGTCCCTCCACAGCATGTTGGTGTGAGGAAGGACAGGTGCTCATTGAGGGCATCTGTCCTTTCAGGCGCTTTGTTGGGAAGCATCAAGTAGTTACTGACGAGAGCAGTGGGGATCTGACACATATTTGTATGGATGGGCTCGCTGAAGCAAGTCTGGGGCTTGTACCAGTTCAAAGATTTTTATTACTTGGTAAAAGATCTGAGCAAGGCAGAGTGAAATTCTCAGAATGTGCACCCTCCACCTGTGTTTCACCAGATGGCTGTCGTTAACTGATGAATGGGGATTCTTTGTTTCGGCATGGCCATAGTGATTTTACTTGGGTGTTAAGACAGGCAGGAGTCATGTAGTACTTACAGGATCCCTTTTTACAAGGCCCGGGTTAGGGACGACAGCAATGAGGTGGGCAATTGTAAACATGGAGTTCAGCACATATGAAAAAAACAAATTCTTATGCAGTGTTATCCTTTGGCAGCTGAGGCTCCTGAAAAATATGTAGCACATGTTGTCAATTAGTATTTTTCTTCTGATGTCACTTTAACAAGCACTTTCTGGCAATAGTCTCTCAAGAATGCCTTTTGGCAAGGCATAATTGGAAAATACATGCCTTGCATTGCAACCATAACCTCTGACAAATTTTTGGGTTTGTTTTTACACCTGTTTAGCACCACATGCTTTTCAGACCATGTCGTAAAGACCTATCTGGCTACATTCTCAGGCCTTGATGCCTTTCTTTATTTATGGTCATCAAGCTATTAAGCAGTGAAGCAGAACCCTGAGAATTATTAGATGCGCATGATACAAGTAATGAACATCAGAAATACTGCTTTATAAGTAACTGTTCCCTGGAGACTCAATTTCTCAAATACTCAGATGAAAATTATTTTCTACTTCAGGAATTAGTGGTGAGACAGGATGAGAAATTTGGGCAGTAATCTCCTTAAATTACAGGGGGATTTGGGTTGATATCCTGCATGTTTATAACTCCAGCTGAGATCTCAAACCAGAGGAGGTTGTTTTCCTGCTCAGAATGAACAAAAATCTTTTGAAATGACTGATTTTGAGGAGAATAGGATTTATGATGTTGTGGGTAGCAGAATTTGACATAAGAAGTTTGTAGAATTCTTGTGAAATCAAATCATGGCTGCAGTTTTGGTCCTGAACCTTTTTAATTCATGCCCAAATCCTCATCTCACCTCCTCAGATACCCCTGAGGAAGAGAAGGCGGCCCCAGCAGTGCTCCATGCCCCAAAGCACAGTGCCAGGCTGACAGAGGGTGACTGCAGAAAGGTAATCACAGAGCTGTTAGATAATGCTGTGATAGCTGTATTCAGTGATCACTGAGAGCAAGCAGGCAAAACCACTAGGTAAAAAACAGAAGTACTGCTGCCTTGCTAAGGCAAGCTTCCCACTCAGAACTAGGAGTCTTTTGTAGTCTGGCATGGAACACAGACTGTAACCTTCTGAGGCTCTGCATCTGGAGGTCAATGCAGAATGCATGTTCTTTTAAAACAAAGGGTTAATCTAACCAAATGGACCCTTTTCTGCTTATTTTGCTTGTTTACTTCGTTATTTTCTTTTTTAGCTCCTTGTTTCCCTGCCACTTATTCCTCATTCTCCTTATACCTATTTTCTGAATCATTGCATGGAATTCTTCCTTTAGCTTTAGGTCGTCTTTCTGGTTGTGGTTATGATAATCCTGCAACATTCACCACTTTTCTTGACCTCCTTATTTACCAAGACACTTTTTTTGGTTCAGGATGTCCATGAGATGCAGGTCCTGGTGGATGGGAATGAGGGTATCTCTTTACACTTGCCCTGATTTTATCGTCTTCCATTAGCATCAGTTAATGGTAAATGTTGAGCACCAGATATGGGGCCAGGTGCAGTTGCAGTTTGGTTTACTGGAGAACAGGATATTGTGCAAAACAGAGTATTCTTTGGAACTATTTTTTGCTGTAGTATGTTCTTGTGCTTACTCCGTCTGTATTTGCCCGCATCACAAATCTAGTCTGATGTTCCTTTTCTGCTCCTAAGCTCTGGTGAAATTTATTCAGTGTCAAGTCTTTCTTCACATTCTCCATCACTGCACTTTGCCTATGTTACTTAATCCCACTTTTCTTGGGACACTATCACATGGTCATCACTGCTTGCCTTTCTCTGGCAGCCCTGAGAACAGGACAGGTTGACATCAATCCCCTTCCCAAGAAATAAGTTTCCCTGTTACTTGGAGCAGTTTCTTCAGCTCCTGGCCACAGACATGCAGACCCTTGTCTCTCCATCTGCCTTTCTACATGGCTACAGATACAGCAGTCTTTTGTGATAATCTCAGCCAGGTCCATGTGTCTCCACTCCCATTCCTGTCCTTCCTCATTGCTCTGCTTGACTTTTGGTAGTTTTATTTCTCTATTAAATTGGACTATCCTTCTCTGCATGTTGCTGTTGTCTGCTCTCCAACCTCCTTTCCCTGCCTGCCTTCCTTTCTGAGTTTTACTCTTTCTCCCTCTCAGTATTCCCCACCCTTTTTTCTTGACACCAACATACACATTAAAGACACATCTTGATTATTAAATGTATCTTTCCATACTCTCACTTTCTAATTTGATCTTCAGTGTTTGCCATCATCATGGCATCAGCACCTGCCTGACTCAGTCCACAGGAGAACACTTCAGCAGAACCAAAACCCTTACTTCATTCATCCTTTCTGCTGGTTTTGACAACCATCTGCAATCTCTTCCTTCTCTGACCTCTGCTAGTTCTCTTCCTGGCTCTCTTCCTGTTCTTAATCATTCCTTTGTGGTGTTTTTGCAGACTCCTTGGCACAGCCTCCACCATCTTTCTGTATGCTCCCAACTCTGCTTCATTAATCAGTAAGAAGGCACAACTTAATCATTAAGCAAGAAGGCACAACTAAACCAGTTATCTGTGTCTAAAACTTCTGAGGTTTTTTGTGTCTCTATGCTTCTATCTATTGTCTCTTTAGAATTTCAATCTCCTATGTTTTTCACGGCTTCCCTTTGTTTCACATTGATTCTGTCTCCTATATGTCCTAGAATATGAACCCAAGATAGGTTCTCTTACCTACTGCCAGTCACCCTTACTTTTGAGTTCCTATCTTCACTTCTCTATTACAACTAGGATATTTTGACTTTTTTTCATAGAACTGTCCTATGAATCTTCAATTTCTTGTCATTCATGAATACTGAGAATACCAGTTTTCACCTCCAGCCACTATTTTTCATCTTCCACCCCCTCATTTAGTTTTCAAAATATTTTCATGCTTTGTACCATGTTCTCCCTTACCGCTGGAGAAAACTCCCAACAAATTTCCACAGAATATCCTTCTACCCATTCAGCTTCTTTTAAAAGCCTTGGCAACAATTAACTGCAGATGTATTCATAACAAACCATCTATTATTTTGGCAAATCTAGACTTATTGTACTCCCCCTCTGTCTTTATACAAATGTCTTTGTTTTAATAATTCAATTGGAAGTGATTTGGACGTAGGATTGCCTCTTTTGTGTTTTATCAAATAACATAATGGGGTCTCAGTTTGCAATTACAGAAATATTGCAATAATGTGATGATTCATGTTGCTATTAGACACTCTATTTTATGAATACTCTGTCTCCTGTTACCAATTAGCATTGCTTAGTGATGCTCGTCACTACTGCTTCAGTATTGCCTTCTGAAAGTACTGCAACATCTGTGATGACAGATCACTATGAATCTTGATGGCCGAAACTGAAATGAAAATAAATCTCTGCCAGGGAAACAGCAATCCCTGCAAGCTGTTCATTGCTGCCTCTACAGTCAAAGGTTATTATATAGTCCTGAAATCATCTCTTGGTATCTGATTGACTGTCTGATTGACGGTTTCCTTTCTATTGAAGGTCAAATAATCTACTGCTGTCATAGCTAGATGATAGAAAACAGCTGAAGGTAACATAAGCCCTGCTTCCACACAGCTTCATTCTCACTTTCTTATGATTGTAGTTTCATCTTCTCTTTGTTTCTCATTTTGAAGCACTTTGTTTTAATTCCTTTCTCTCCTCTTCCTGTAACCTTTGTGTCATGGATTAGTCATGGAAGGGGAAGGAGAAGTGGAGGAAGAAAGAGAGGAGGAGGTGTGTTACTGTCTGGAAGGCTGCTGCAAAGACTGGTCTTTCCATGCAGCCTGGGACTCATCAGGACCTTGCGTTGTCCATGACTCAGAGCTTAGAGTGAGTCAGACAGGCTGACCCTGCCTCATTTGCCACAACTCAAAAACCTTTCTGGTCCATTTAGGGCACCTTATTTGACCAGATCCTGCCTTTACTGTCCAAAGTACTCAAGCGAGGTTTTAGGGTTCCAAATCTGATTAAACTGTGCTCTTTCCAGTTTCCTCGAAGCTATGGTTCTGTGCTCTTTATCTATGTAGATGGGGAGGGAATTCATCAGTTCACTGGGCAGAGTTTCTAGCTACCTCTGTATCTGATTAAGGCATGTTATCACAGGTACTCATAAAATCGCCTCTCTGGAAATTACCAGAATTTACAACCCATGTTTTCGATTCACCTGTTTTGAATTTGCAATTTTTACAAACTCTTATAGTCTATGAAAAGTCCAACCATTTAATTTTCCTGTGTTTTCTAGACTTATTCTTGATGGTGGTGTTGTTGGGAGCTTAATCTGTTACAACCCTTCCTGTCTGGCAGCTGAGGCACAGACATCTAATTGACATCAGACAGGTTCACTAAAGAACAAGATTTAAATGCTCTGGTTAAACTGCCATACAGTAGCTGCAATGCTTTCAGTGAGTATCAGTTTAATCTCTTAAAATTCTGATACAGCACATCACTGTTTTCCCTTTTAATGATGATGACAGGCTGCACAGTACTGTCAAATTCACTCTTAGGGACAAGTCCTGCAAGAACGTACTCAGGTCAACAGCTTAGTCCTTCAGTGTCATATCAAGGTATTCCTGTTCTTCAGGAGCTTGGGGCTCCAAAGCACTGCCTTGTGCAGTCACTGCACCTGACAAGGTCTGAATGTGCTCTTCAAGGAACAACAGGCAACAGGTAAATGAAAGGCCTTACTGCATCCCCAGTTACACCATTTCCCTATGGGATGCACTTTCACACCAGTCTTGACAAACATAACAGCATGATCTTGGCTACACTGGAGATGTCCCATTGGAGAGAGGACCCTGTGCTGAGATTTCTTTACCAGGATTATATAAAAAGGCACTCAGAAGAGCTGCTTCTCACTGCCATGCCCCCTTCCAAGCCTTTCTTTGGTTACCCCTTGATATCCCTCAGGAAGGAAGAGTGAGTGTCTGCAAGAAACACTTACTTGAAATAGAAGAAAATTGCCAAGGAAATCAACAGGGATGTTATAGACAAAGCATGGCCAACAATCGCCATATAATAAAGTATGAACGCCATCTGCAATTTAACAAAAAGAAAAGGCAAACATGAACAATTTGCAGGCATTTGGTTTTTTTTTTTCATTAAGGAAGAATCTAAAAAATCGCCCCCCCCCATTCTGCATTTTCTTTTCAAGCATTCTTTTTCTATACATTGTTAATGTCAGCAATTTATTAAATAGAACAACTCACAGTCTAACGGTAAGTGCTTCTTACATGTGTTGATCTGTTCCTGTTACACTGCGGGAATTGGTGAGATCTCTGCTCATACTGTGTGTCACTAACTTTCCAACCTCTAGGAGAGCACAGCAGACCTAATACATTCAGATTTCCAATATGCCCAGGACAAGTATTGCAAAAAAAGCTATTAAAGAAAATAGCTTGCTGCAGGATTGGTACAAACCTTTAATGGGTTGAAAGAAACTTAAACAACAGGGATCAAAAACTTAATGGTCACTTTTTAGAGATGAGTCAGTAGTTAACTGTCCTCTGTTAGGGCTGGGTTTTTGTTCAACATATATATCAGTGATGTGATGCAGAGAAGCCTCTAAGTTCCAGGTATTACTTAGGTCTTGCAGATAACAGTGAAGGACTCAGGGCCTTAGTTCCTCTGCTGAGTTTATATCCTTTTCATCTCTACTTTATTTGTTTTTCTTTTGCTATGCATGAGCATTTTCCCTCTTTTCAGTGATTGGTATAGCTTTCAGCAATTCAGCCCTAAGTTTTGCTATCCACCTTTTTTTTTTTGGTGTGTTTCCAAGTAATTTTAAACTTTCCTTTGAGAACAAATATGAAAACAATTCAGAAAATGAAGCCATTTCTCTTAGTAAAGGTACACATCTTCTTACATAGTTTGGTCTTCAGTCATTTTACAACTTTGGAATAAGCTTCTACTTTCATTAACCTATGTGGTGGTGGCCCGAGTCAGATTTAAATGAAAGTCACATTTACACTAGTCTGACCACATAGAATTGATATGATCTGAATGTAAATACCATTCACCAAGTTATGGAGAACTTGGTGAATACCCTAGGTCTCCTGGTTTTTCTTCACAAAGACTAGCCACTACGTTGCTAGTGAGTGCAAATGCTTGACAGCTTATTCTGAAAGAACCAGCAATCCCAGAGAGGGCAAATCCGAGTGTAGAGAAGATGAGACAACTTTCTGAATACAGAGTAGTGGGAGAGGTTTTTACCTGTGTGCATGTGACATTTCTTCCACTACATACTGTGGGGTTGCTGTGTTTTTTCATGACATTGAATGGATATGTTCTTAAAGCCTGAATTTAGTTTACAGATGACCCATTCAAAAGTACTGTTTTCCTGCCTATCTGGTATACAACCCTTGGACTGAAACAGTTAGAAGTAGGAAAGGCCTCCAGACAGTTACGTGCAAGTCTGTGTCACCCCAGAGAATTCTAGGTTATTCAATCTATCCAACTTCCAGCTTACAACTGCTAAATTAACTGTGTATTTGGGACACAGAACTGCATTTCTGATTACTCCATGTAAACTACAGCTTAAAAAAGCTTTCAAGTATAACAATGATGATTATCAGAATGGACTAAACTGTCAGCTAACAAAAGATATAGTCTAACAGTGCATTTTTAAAAACTGACTACAATTTTTATTTTTTTTTTTAATAAGTTCTCTTGGAAGTGTAGCATGTTGTTATTTTCAGTTAACTTCAAAGAAATAATAACCTGTTTTACTAATTTGGCACTCCTTGAACTAGCAACCTGTCATGTCCCTTCTGACACACAGGACTTATACCAACTCACCAAATTTTTAGTTTATTCAGATTTTTCATGCTGTTATCTTTTTTGTTCCTGTAGAATTCTTCCCTAGAGGCAAGAGAATTCTCTAAGAGTAATACTTCCTACCAAGTTAATTATATTATGTATAGGCATGTGGAAATAGTCTACAAACGAAGTGCACTCCTGTTTTTCAACAATTTGTATTAAAGGTCATAATCTAACTTGGAATTTCTGTGGAGATAAATTCTTTCTGCATTTTCCATCATTTTTCATTTCAGAAGAATCATGATGTGTGTATAATTTTCCTTTCTGTTTTATCTGCTCTTTGCTTGAATGATGTTCAAAATTGTTCTTCTGGAAGGCACAGATAATAGGTAACAGAACTAAATTTTTTGCCTCCTTACATGTGCCAACATCTGGAAAAATCGTATTTTTATGGCACTTCCATTTAATGCCTCTGTGAGCTCATATCGTTACTATTATTCTCTCCTTGTCACATAGGTGAGCCCCATTTTACCATGATGGTTCCTCATGCTGCAAAAGCCTTTAGAATTCATGTCCTGCCTAGTCCAGTAGACTTTTCCAAGGCTCTTTGGATCATTACTAAATATAACTACATACTGATTTTTGGCTGCATAAAGAAGGCCCTCCAACACAAATCCCAAATCAAATCACTTCTTGAATCTTTTCCTTCCATGATTCCAAATAATCACAAATTATTCTGTCACAAATCTGTAATCAGATTTTCCTGGAGCTCCACTCATATTTGAGAAATATGTTTATTTTCATGGGCTTCCCAAACTTGATTTTTTTTTGAGCTTTTCTCAGGTTTCTCCCTCTTTATTTCTTTTGGTTCTCTTATGTTTATTTCTTCTCTTTCAGCTTAGCAACTTGATTTTGGAAATATTGATGCAAATGCTTAATTCCTTATTGTAAATAGTCTCATTGACTTCTGTGAAACCGTCAAAGTTAAATGTGTTCACGCTTGTAGGTTTTTCTGGATTAATGGTACCTTCATAAATATTTATTTTCAAAGAGAGTGAGTACAGGGTAATATTCTTCATTGAAGAAAAATAATTTAAACTTACATTAATATTACCAGCCCTGGAGAGAAGACATCAACAGCTTAGAATATTATTGTTACAGAAAGCAAAATTGGGCTTCTAAAAGATTATTTTATCTGTTGGACAATTAAGGAAAATCACAGGAATTAAAATGTATTTGAAAAATACCGCAAAACTTGTCACATGAATTGCTAAATGATGCACCCCATAGTAAACCTATATTTAGATCTGACCATTCATCAAAAGAATTTAATAAGCTAAAATCACAAGAACAATGCTATTCAAATCCTGTGCAACAAATAAAGATGAAAGATAGGGCTATTCTGTTCTCTGTCACGTCTTACTCCTAGCCCAGCCCAAAACCATTGCCAAACAACCACTGCCTCTTTAACTTCATCATACCTTCAATTTTTCAGAGGTGAAAGAGTTGCACAGGGTGTAATTGGACCAAGTTCGGTTGCTCTCAGGATGGCGGAACCAGTTTCCAGTTTCATCACAATATTTTGAAGCCCTCTCTAATGAAAAATTACAATAATAGTTATTTTAACAAATGCATATTACACATTTAAAAATCTATTTAAAGGAATTACTTTATTTGTAAATAAAATGTCTATGTAATGAGATCCAAATGGTTTTCAACCTGTGCCATTAATATACATCTTGATGGTTTTTTTGTTTTGTTTTGTTTTGTTTTCTGAGATTTATCTGGTGGTACACTTATTTATCTGTCTCCTTTTGCCTTGAGTGAGTATATATCTAAGTCTTCATTCAAATGCAATTATTTACATGATAATAATTCCTTTAAAGAGGCTGTTGAAAGCTGTTTAGGGAAGAGAAAGTAACCTAAGGTGCTGATGTGTGCTGTGTCTGTATCCTCCCAGCCATGCTCACATTCCTGTTGGGGAAACCTCAGATGCTGAGGCACAGATGTCGCCTGTATTCACCTGTCAAGTTTTGGACTGGTTCCTCTGGCCTTCCCTCAAGCATTAGCCAAATGGGAGTCTGGAACGTTTGCCCAAGTAACAAAGGCAGGATAAGATCATAAACTTAAATTATTTTATATGTTCTTAGATAACTACACAGACATTTATGAAAAATATGTTTTTCAATTCTAGCTTTTAAAACAGCCAAAAAAGTCTATCTTGACTTTCCTTTGCATACTCTAGCTCTATAATTTCATTTGCTTTATATTATCAGTATTTCCAGTCAATACACTTTTACAGAGCCAATTACCATTTGAATACACACATTTTCATTTTTTTTGGTGATCAACGATGCGACTTATTTTTCTTCATCTGATGACTAATAGTTCTATTAATTTGGAAGATTTGTATTCCCTCTATAAAACCTAAAGAAAGGAACTGATCATAGGAGCAAGGTAAGGATTGTATAGATTGAGTTTACTTTTACTCTGCTTAGAAATATACTTTATATATTGCCATTGCAGGAAAAAAAAAAAAAAAGACAATTCTCCAGAACACAGCATATTTTTGAAATTGTTGTTAGTTTCAAATAATTGCTCTGGGGGACTTATTAAAAATCAATACATGCATCAACAGTACCAAGAGGAGTGTTATCTGAGCCTTCCATCGCTGTGGCCTGGAGATAATATCAGACTGCCTGTGTAGCAATGTTCCCTTTGTACTCTTTGCCAGATACTATCAAAAGCTGGAAAAAGTTTTCAGTCATAGATAAAAGATTAATGGTTATGCTCCCATGGAACACAGTGTGCAAACATTGCACCTACTATCCCATGCACTCTGCAAAGTGCATGGCTTTTACTAATATGTTACAGGGTATTTATGGCAATGTCATCCATCATCTCTGTACTTCAGTGCCTAGCTAGGCACTCTGACAGAGTTTAATGTGGCCTCTGTAACTTAGACACAAACCTTTAGTCTCATACTTTTTCTTGAAGTCAGATGAACACAACTGATCCTAGTCTGAAAGCGCCAATATTCCACAGATTTCTTGCTCTGGTGTCAGAATACAGAACTGAGGCATAAGCCCTCCTTACTGTACATCCCAGTGACTCAAACATCTCAAACATCCGTTCTAAATCTCTTCTTTTACATAGAAACAAAGTTGTGAGCCTGCAACTCAACCACTGATTTGCTCCAACTTACTGTACAGTGGGCCAGTAGCAGGTAGGGGATTATGAACCTGGGCACGTGTTGGTTTTTTTATGCTAACCAGAAGAATATTGTAAAGTCTGAAGAAATACACATGTGCAAGGATGGGTAAGTGTCGTGGGTTTTACCAGCCCCCCCTGGGCTGAAATGGTCAGGCCCAGGTATATTTCGGGAGAAAATCCCAATCAAAAGTTTTAGTAACGCCTCTGCTAATGACATATTTAAGAAAACAGAAGAGAAGGTGTTGTCGTAGAAAGAAATTCGGCAGCCATGTGAGGACGGTGGCAGCAGCCCCCAAGTTGGGGGGGTCAGGCCCTCTCCCCCGGCCTTGGGCCAGGGGCAGGTATGGCATTGAAGTCTCTCCAGCCAGGTCGTGGAACAGTGGAGAAACAAACTCCAGAAGGAAGCTGCCCAGCTGAAACATGCTGCAAGGATTCCAGCTTCGGTGGAGAGCA